>CAUYQU010004735.1:0-62238 GCA_963574635.1 Cheracebus regulus
ACACAGGGAGGGGGGAAATAGGGGGAGGGACAGTGGGGGGTGGGGAGTTGGGGAGAGATAGCAGGTGGAGAAATACCAGATATAGGTGGCGGGGAGGAAGGCAGCAAATCACACTGCCAGGTGTGTAGCTATGCAACAGTCTTGCATGTTCTTCACATGTACCCCAAGACCTAAAATGCAATGAAAAAAAATTTGCTTTGCCAAGTTAGTAGATCCCCTCTGTCTTGGGCAAGTACCTGTATGACTGTTTGAAATTCTTGTTGATATTAACAGACTATACCCAATATTGTCCCTCAAGAACATTTACATATTTCAAGTAATTTCCTCAGTAGCATAGCAGCTGTGTAGGTTATGTATGATCAATTACTTAAGCCTACCTTTTAGGGATGAAATAAAATATTCACTGTTGAGGATTAGATTTCTTAAATAGATTGTGTAGCAAATTCTTTACCTTTGATACTCAGATTAATTTCCTACCAGTTGGTTATACTTTTTAGTTGTTGAAGAAATACGTCAATGAGATAATGTGAAGTAAAGAAAAAATCACAATAAAACACATAGGAAAATATGTAAAAATTCTAGAAATTATTAATCTGACACAAACTGGATTAGAAATTTACTTATTGTTCTTAAAAGCTACAAGATTTATACCTATTTCTCTCTTATCTTCAAAACTTATTTAGAAAATGAGTCAGGTGCAGTGGCTCATGCCTGTAATCCCAGCAATTTGGGAGGCTGAGGCTGGCGGATCATTTGAGGTCAGGAGTTCAAGACCAGTTTGGCCAACATGGAAAAAACCCATCTTCTACCAAAGAAGACAAAAATTAGCCTAGCATGGTGGCACGCACCTGTAGTCCCAGCTACCTGGAAGCTGAGGCAGGAGAATCACTTGAACCAGGGCGGCAGAGGTTACAGTGAGCTGAGGTTGCACCACTGCACTCTAGCCTGGGCAACAGAGTGAGACCCTGTTTAATAAAAAAAGTTATTTAGAAAATGAATTATTTTAAAATGGATAAGTCCCTTGGTTAATTTTATTTAGTCAATTATTGGGTATGGGAGTACTTTTAATGCCCAACCTTAAGACTGACATCGTATCCATGAACTTCCTGTCTTATTTGAGTCTGCACTTCTTAGAGCTGAATAGCAAGGCGGAGGAGCAATTGAATAACAGGAAATCCTTACTTTCAAATCCAGCCATTATTGCAATAGGTGACAAAGTTATATGTAGCATTAATAACTGCCTTTGAACCAAACCCCAGGACTTCTGAATTCATACTGAGTGCTGTTCAATTTGTTGCTGGTGTGATAGCAGATAAATAAAGAAACTCATTGAGAGTTTGGAATTTTTATAGCAAATTAACAAACTGCTGCATACAAGCATGTGATCAGTGGACTGATCTAATTGAATAATTTAGACCAGTTTTGATGTATAGCCTACTCTCCATATCTGTGAGTTCTATATCCATGGATTCAACCAACATTGAAAAGAACATATTTAGAAAAGAAATTGCATCTGTACTGTACATGAACAGACTTTCTTTTTCTTGTGAGTCTCCTTATGCAATACAGGATAACAACAATTTACATAGCATTTACATGGTATTAGATAATATAAGAAATTTAGACATAATTGTATAGGAGGATGTGCATAGATTATATGCAAACATGATGCCATTTTATTTCAGAAACCTATACATCTGCAGATTTTGGTATTGGAAGGAGGTGCTGGAACTAATTGTACCTGGATACTGAGGAACAACTATACTTAATCCTGTGGGGTAAGAAATTTATGTGCAGTAGGATCACAATACAACACATATTTTAGTTTGTAAAGTATTACTATAACTCAAAAGAATACAAAAAAAAGAAAAAGTATCATTTGTTTATCTTTTATACTTTAAAATTTCTACATCATTTTATGTTTTAGTTATGCCTGGTTATAAATTAATAGTTTAACAGTATTAGTTAAAATAAGGAAGTGGCATTTGTATTATGTATTTTGAGTTTTAATTTACAGATAATTAAACATTCTTCTCTGAACTACTTTTTCAAGAAAAGTTTAAACTTTTCTAAATACTTCAGAATGGCAGTTGTTTTTGATCTGAGCTTAGGTAAACTTGATTTAAAAGGACAATTGGCAATGGGAGGAGGGGAGTATTGCAATAGGGTAAAGCAGACTTGCAAAAGGAGAACTCTGACCGTAAAATCTGAGTCTCAAGGGTAGGGAAGAAAGGAATTTTCTTTAATTGACAGGAGTAAACAAGGCTAGAGGGACTCAGGTATGAGGGAGTGTGATGAGCAGATGATATGACTAGACAGTTCATCAGGGAACTTCTTTATTTGGGGCTGATTCTTAGACTCATGGCTTAGGAGAGTCATTCTACGTTCTGATGATGGCTTAGGATAGGGTGGGTTGAAGCTCAGGATTCTGAGGAGAGGGCAGAAGCTTGACTAAAGTTGTGTCTAGTCCAGTTATCAGGCGTTTTTTCCAGATTGGCCAGTGTGCATACATTGTTCAGCTAATGAAACATGAGACAAGAAATGGGAATGCGGAAGGTCTCTGTCTAGCTTTGTCATAGTGAACAAGAAAAGCAATCATGATTCTAAGTCATATGGGAAAGGGTTTTTATTGGAAGTAAGTCAATTTTTTTGGAACACAAAAGAGCAAGGGATGTTTTAAACTTTGATGTTTTTCAGGAGCACAGGGCTTAAGACTAACACTGCCAGTAGTGAACTAAACAATGTCAGTGGAAGTAACTCTGAAGTCTCAAGGAGTTACTACTAATTTTACTTATAAATATAGTCTCTTCCAAGGCAGGTGGATCACTTGAGGTCAGGAGTGTGAGAACAGCCTGATCAACATGGTGAAATCCTGTCTCCACTAAAGGTACAAAAAAATAGCTGGGCATGGTGGCAGGTAGCTGATATCCCAGCTGCTCAGGAGGCTGAGATAGGAGAATCACCTGAACCTGGGAGGTGGAGTCTGCAGTGAGCTGAGATCATACCATTGCACTCCAGCCTGGGCAACAGAGTAAGACTCAGTCTCAAAAAAAAAAAAAGAAAAAAAAAAGAAAGAAAAGAAAAGAAATATAATATCTTGTGTATTGAATTCATTTTTGTAGCCATGCTTGATGAAGAGATACTAAAACTGCTGTGTTATTTGTGGGCTTATAATGTGGCTAATAAAGCAACAAACCATCAAAATTTGAGCAGTAATTATAAACAGAAAACTTTAAACCAAAAAAAATATTGAAGG
Source organism: Cheracebus regulus (assembly GCA_963574635.1). Classification (NCBI taxonomy): domain Eukaryota; kingdom Metazoa; phylum Chordata; class Mammalia; order Primates; family Pitheciidae; genus Cheracebus; species Cheracebus regulus. Next base: position 3,257 of record CAUYQU010004735.1, read on the forward strand.
GAAGCATATTGAATTAAAGGTTGCTAGAAGCAGGTGTTTAATATTTTGCCTATAAACAACAGTGCTTTGCAGGATTCTAATAAACTAGCACTTAGCTAAAACTGAAAATATACAGTTGTCATGACATTAGGTTTGCTTGGAAATGTTGAGTGAGTTTGTAGCAGAGAAGGTAGTGAAAATACCACATTCCACTGACACTACAATGACATATTTCAGAACAGACTGATGACAAGGAGGATCATCTCATGGTACAGTTATAATGTTTTGCATTGCAACTTGCAAATGCCCGGATGTAGCTAATATGACAATTAATACATATATATATATATTATTTGAGCATAGTAGCTATAGAAAGAAGGCATATGGTTTTCAGCTTTGGAAAACACAACCCTGAAACATAAAAGTATAAAGAATTACATAGTTTTAAAATGTGGTTTAGATCTTAAGATTTTTTAAATATGTTTTGAGGACACAGCTGTGATATCAGAAAACCTTCTGAAGTTATTATGTAGATTAAAGAGTGAGCTTCTGCCAGAATGTAAATCAACACACTGCTTCCTTCAAGGAGAGAGATTTGCTGTAGAAAAAAAAGTGCCTAGTAACTTGGTAACATTTGTTAATTATAGAAAGGCTAAAATGTTAAAATTGAGTGGTAAAATAGAAAGCTGATCATAAATGACAATGTTTATTTAGGAATCAAATATTCTGTTCAAAATGTTTCAATTATTGGGTAAACATTTAGTATTTCTATAAAATAAAAAAATTCATTTAGTCCCAACTTTTACAAACTATAAGTTAGACAACTAGTTTTCATATTGAATTTATTCAGCATTAATAATTTTTAAAATTTTTGCTTGCAAAGAAGTATACAATGCAGCTTTCAATGGTAGATAAACCCAAAGAGTGAAGACAAGGGTTAAAAGTATAGAGGAATCATCTCTATGGATTCCTTGACATGTTTCATAATTTAATAATTATAAGTTAAGCAGAGAATGTTGATATTACATATATATGAAAATTTATTGATATGGTTTGGATTTGTAATCCTCACTGTTGGAAGAGGAGCCTAGTGGGAGGTGACTAGATCATGGGGCTGAATCTCCCCTTTGCTGTTCTTGTGATAGTGAGTTCTCACGACATCTAGTTGTTTAAAAGTGTGTAGCATCTCCACCCACACCCTCTTCTGCTACAGCCATGAAAGAAAGTGCCTGCTTGCCCTTCGTCTTTTTCCACAATTGCAGGTTTCCTGAGGCCTACCTAATCATGCTTCCTGTACAGCCTGTGAAACCATGAGCCAATTACAACATTTTTCTTTATAAATTCTCAGTCATAGGTATTTCTGAACAATTCAAAAATTTTATAGAGACATTTGATTTGAATTTTCCAAGAGAATAAGATGCACATATGGAAAATCTTTGAATGAGGAATTGTTCTCTTTGGTTATGAGATAGTTTAAAGTTAATTATAATTTTATAGGATATATAATTGAAATTGCTTACTGATAGTGATTGAAGATGAATTTTAAAAATGAACATATTTTGCTTTCTTCTGGATAAAAGTTAAAAATAAATATTCTGAGATGGACTAAAATCACTTCAAATTTAACATTCCATTCAATTCAACAAACCTGTATGAGACTGACTTCTCCACCCATGTTATTAAAACAAAATGTAAATATCATTTAGACATACATTATCTTAGGAAGTAACACTATCTTCAATCTCACATATATTAGATAAGCTAATAAGCATGAAGCAAGCTCATTTATCACATTAAATACTTTAAGTATTGATATGCATGTTATTCATTGAGGAGGCTGTAATGGAATTTAACATGGATAGTCACCATTTCATTTATAACTTTTTATTCATGTATACTTTGACATGATAGAAAGGTAGGCTGTATTAGTAATTCTCTACATTACCACTTTTGAACAGTCAATGAACATGTATGTGGAGATGTGTTAATTCTTTTTGTCTATGTCAGTAGAATTTGGTCTCTTCTTTCATATGTCTATTTTACTCTTACATTGTATATTAAAGTTACTGTTATCTTTTGCAAAGCTCTCTAACCATGATACATTATTAATTTAAATATATTAAAAGTGATCTTTTGTTAAATGTAGTTTGAATGAATGTAGTATCAATGAATATTTAGAAAATTTATTGATAATATAACATTTATTGATAAATGATAGAACACTTATAGATATGTTATAGATATAGATAGAATATAGATAGAATTATATAGCTAGAATTATATATATATAAAATTATATATATATAATTCTAGCTATATAATTCTATCTATATATATAATATAATTATATATATATAATTCTATCTATATTCTATCTGTAGCTATAATATATATATATATTTCTATCTATATTCTACAGATATAAATGATAGAACAATAAATGATAGAACATTTATTGAATTCTGTACTCTCCCCTTTTACTTCTATTTCCCATTAACTTCTCTGTATTCAAAGCCAATGTCTACTGTTGCAGCCTGGGCCACTTTAGCCTCCTTCAGCGAATTAAACACCTTCAACTTAAACTCAGCTCTAGCAACTTGCACATTCTCTTCATAATGTTTAGATATGACATGGTTTTGCCTGATTCTGTTTTATTTTTCAGACACTAGTATCAAAGGGTAGGTATGTATCTGCAGTTTTAAAAGTGAAAAGAATTGTCTCTAAACAGGTTTCATAAAATGTACCTAAAATACTATGTGTATTTTTGTGCTTTGAACACATTTTTAACGTTTTAACATGTAAAAGTGACAGTTATAAAAACTTATTTATTTTCTATATGCTAATATATATATTATATATATATACACACACATACACATATATCCAGTGTACTCATAAAGAATAAGAATACAGTCAAGAAAAGTAAATAAATATTAAAGCTATTACAAATACATATTTTGATGATCCAAAAAATTATAAGATGTTTTATAACAAACTGTAAGTATTTTTATAATACTGTAAGTATTATAAGCATATAATATAGGGCTACAATAGACTGAATAATGTGCCCCCCAGCCCCACGAAGATGTCCGTATTTGAATCACCAAAACCTATAAAAAATGTTACCTTATTTGACACAGTGAACTTTGGAGATGTAATTAAGAATCTTGAGATGGGGCCTTTATAATGCATTCTCTTGTTGGATTCGATGTAATCAACTGGATCCTTATAAAAAGAGGGGATCAGAGTTGCTAGTAGGAGATGTGACTATGGAAAGAAGAAGTTGAAATGAAAGAGAAAGAAGCCATGAGTCAAGGACTACAGGTGGTCTCTAGAAACTGGACAAGGCATGGAAACAGATTGTCCCCTAGGTCCTCCAGCAGTAGACCATCCTGCACACACTGGTATTAGCTCACTGGAACTAATTTTGGACTTCTAACCTCCAGAACTGTGAGACAGCAAATACGTGCTGTTTTAAGCTACTTGTGATAAATAGGAAATGAATACAGTGACCTAATATTTATTGGTAAGAGGTTTTCCATGGTAATTAATATTTAATCTGAATCAGAAAGAAAAAGCAAAAACTAGTCAGGTAAAGAGAAGCAGAAATTTCTGGGTAGGAAGAATATTACATATATAAAGAATTTGAGGCAAGAGACAGCATGGTGAATGTATTAGTTTCCTATTGCTTCTGTAACAAATTCCACACACCCAGTGACTTGAAACAAAACAAATGTAGTATGTGACAATTTCTGGAGGTCAAAAGTTTCAAGTCAGTATCACCAGACTAAAATCAAGGTGTTAACAGAGCTGTATTTTTTCTGAAGGCTCCAGAGGAAAATTCATTTATTTGACCTTTGTAGCTTCTAGAGGTTGTACATATTTCTTGGCTTGTGGTCTTTTTGTAACCAGCAATCACATTACCCCAACCTCTCTTTTTCTGACTCTTCTGCCTTCCTCTTTCATTCATAAGGACTCTTGTGATTATATCAAATCTCTTTACTCATGTTGTCCTAAGACCGGCCTTTGATCATCTGCACGTAGACCACTCTCTACTTGGGGGGTTGGCAATGTTAATTACCCACTAATGGTGTTTGCTCTAGACCTTTGTCATTTAATCTGTACTAAATAAATGCAAAGTGTCTCTGGCATATCAGGGCTCCATGGATGGATTCCAGTCTCTTTGAGGTCTGTGAGCCATAGGGTCCCATGGCCGTGCTCACACAGGAGAAACACCTGCATCTGTATACTTCTGTCATCCATCGCTCAGAGTCTGCCAGTTAGACTTGGCAGCTGGTGGCTCTGTGTGAGGATCACTGCAATGGATCAGCAGCTGTTGTCCCTGTGTGAGGATTGCTGCAATGGATCACTAATCATGATGGAACCCTTGAAAATGAAGGTGAAGAGACTGTGCAGTCAGGAAGTCAGTAAGTCATAGGTGCCCACTCAGGATTTCCATGTTTGAGGGAATTGTCCAGGCTAGGGTTTCATCATGGGACAACAGCTAACAGTATCACAGAAACAGTATATGAAAGTATTGAAACAGCTGCTTAAAGCTAACAGAACCACGGGTTCACAGGCTCAATTAAGGGACGTAATGCAAACTGTTGTTTCCCATAACCCATGGTTCCTGGAAGAAGGTACGCTAGACATAGAGCTCTGGGAACAAGTGGGGAGAAATCTTAAACAGCATCATGTGCAAGGGTAATGGGTCCCAGTAACATCTTTAACGTTATGGGCCTTAGGACTGCTCTGGCCCCACTATACACAGAAGACCCTAAAAAGGCAAGAGAGAAGGAACCATTATCTTCTTTACCGCCTCCTCCTTCTCCCTCAGCCCAACAATTACTGGGTAAAAATACTAAAGAGGAAATGAAGATTTTGCCTGAGTCCCCTCTCCCAATAAATTGGAAAAAAGGCAAGGGATATACTACAGCTATGGGACCATGTCTTAGGCAAGTGGCATTAGAAGAGGAGCTGTTGGCCTGCTGGGTAATGCAAGATCAATAGATATCATCAGATATATAAACTCATTTATTTTGATGCTTATAAAGAGATGAGCAAAGGCATTAGAGAAAATGGAGCCGCTAGCCTGTTTATGAAAGGATTAATTTAGGCTCAACTTCCATATGAGCCCATGGGACTGCTCAGTGATAGCTAAAACAACTTTAGACACCAGTCATTACCTTCTCTGGAGGGAAGAATTTGATGAATTATGTGAACAGCAAACACTTTTTCTAATAATAGCCACTGTTATTCCTCCCCTACCCCTGATGTGGCTCTGTCAAAATTCTATTTGGGTAGAACAGTGACCTTTAATGGCAAAGAAATTACAGTCAGCCCATAAATTAGTTGAGGAGCAATTAAAAGCTAGCCATATAGAACTATCAAATAGTCCTTGGAATTCTTCCATTTTCGTCATTCCCAAAAAATCTGGCAAATGAAGACTTTTGCATGACTTACAGGCTATGGATGCTTATTTGCAGCCTGTGGGGCCTCTTCAGCAGGGGATCCCCTCCCTTACGCCAATTCCTCAAGATTGGCCTATAATCACTATTGACCAAAAAGACTGCTTTTATCCTATTTCCCTTGCAGAACAGGACAGAGAAAAATTTGCATTTACAGTACCAGCTATCAATAATGAAAGCCAGCTCACCAATTTCATTGGAAAATCCTTCCTCAAGGAATGCCAAACAGTCCTACCATGTGTCAGTACTATGTAAATCAGGCTTTGTTCCCTAGTAGAAAAGAATGTCCTAATTGCAAGATTGTTTATTTTATAGATACTATTTTACTGGCAGCCCCAACGGAGCCAGTACTTTTAAGTTTATGTGCCTCTGTCCAAAGGAATACACAGTTAAGAGGTTTAATCATAGCACCTGAAAAAGTACAAATATCCTCTCCTTGGAAATATCTTGGATACATACTAATTTTCCAATCAGTAAGGCCTCAAAAGTTTAAATTAAATACTAGCAACTTACATGCCTTAAATGATTATCAAAAATTACTAGGTGATATTAACTGGCTTTGTTTCACCTTAGCCATAACTATTAATAAGTTGTAAAACCTGTTTTCTATCTTAAAAAGCAATGATGACCTGGATTCTCCTAGGTGTTTAACCCCTGCAGCAAAAATGGAAATTGAAGAAATAGAGCAAGCTATCTCTCAAAGGCAACTAGATCACTTAGACACAGGATATTCAGTTCAGTTGTTTATTTTTCCCACTAACCATTCCCCGATAGGATTAAAAGGACAAATGGCCTTGGGGCTGCACTTCCTAAAAGAGGATTTTGGATCACATAATGGGACTAAAATACTATCTCCCTATATCCAACTAGTTAGTAAAGTCATCTATACAGGTTGCAGACAATGCAATCAGTTGCTAGGTTATAACGCTGATGTAAGAATTCCTTTGAGTAAAAAGCAATTTGAAGCAGTATTGCCTCTATTTCTAGATCTTCAAATAGCACTCTGATTCAATCAGCTATAGAAAAGCATTTTGCTGAAAATTCTCAAGACATAAAATGCTCAGTTTTATGGAAGGATGTAAAGAGTAATGAATGGAGTGGTCCAAATGATTTGCTAACCTTGGGAAGAGGATATGCTTGTGTTCACACCCTCTCAGGCCCCCTTTGGTTTCCAGAACAATGCATCAAACCATTCCATGGCATGGCTATGACCCAACTTGGTACCAGAGATGAAGAAAATAGCCCTGCAGGACCCACAGGACAATGTGGACAATGTGGCTTCCTCAGACAACACAAGCCCGGACATTACCTGGGGTATGCTGAAGAAGGCAATTCAAGAGACTGAGGAATCCTGCTCAAGCACAAACACCATTCACTCCAGATAATTTGTTCCTTTTTTATTTTTTCACTCTGCCTGCAACCTGTACCTACTACACTCTACTGAGCCCATCTTCTAAATCTGCCTTTTTTTCTACCTGTTACTTAGGCAGACACTCCCTTCCCAGCCTCTAATGACCTGACTACTTGCCTAGAAGGAATTACCATACCCCCAGTGGGGTTCCTCAGTAATGGCACACATTGGACTGAGGTGCCAAGTAACACTACATGTCACTCCTTGATTGGAAAATAATGTTACTGATTGTACTCATGTTTTTCTTATGTTATTTACTAATTCTAGGATGCAAAGCTGGAACATGACTTATAACTGCTGCATCTAACAAACATGTTGCTGTGCACAGCTGTACTGTTCAATCAACAAAACCTGGTGCACAAAACAGAAAAGGGGAAGATGTAGGAGATCATTCAGGGTGGTAGAAAAAATTATGAGAAAGATGCAAACCTTCTTGGAATGCTAAGGGGTTTTGCAAAGCTTCGGAAGGGAATGAGCCAAAGGTGGCTGTCCTTACCCAGAGACAATTAGATGAGGAGTAGGTACAAAGGAATGTAAAGGAGTTTATCTAAATAGCTTGTTTACTGATGTTATTCTAAGACTGACCTTCAATTGTCCGAGAGCAGAACTGCTCTCTACTCGAGGGTTCAGCAATGTTAATTACCCACTATTGTGTTCACTCAAGATCTTTGTCATTTGATCTGTACTAAATAAATGAGGAGCATCTCTGGCATATTGGGACTCATGGCTGGACTCCAGTCTCTTTGGGGTCTGTGAGTTATGGGTCCCCTGGCTGCATGCACACAGGAAAAACACCTGTGTCTGTGTACTTCTGTCATCCATTGCTCAGAGAGAGTCTGCCGGTCAGACTCTGCAAGTTTCAGAAATGGAAATGGCTGCAATGTCAAGAGAAGAGAATATGAGAGTAGTCACAAGAGACAGTCTTAAAATATAAGCCACTATGGAAGGCCTCATACGCCACATTAAAGGTTTCAAATGTTATCCCAAATGAAATTATTTTATTGTATGCTGGAACACCTGGAATATTTCCAAGGGGTTTATTAATTTTCTTTTAAAGCAAAAGGTAATTTTGATTTCCATGTGAGGAACTGATGTGATATAATTAAATAGGAGGTAAATTCAGAGGCTAGGAGATATGGTGGGGCCAACATTGTATAATGAAAATGAAAAGAAGTACACAGATTAAAGAAGTTTTCCAGGGGAAAGGTTGGAAAGAATTTGTCAGTGTTTGCAATGATAGCTGATGAAGTAAGCTTGAGCATCATCCTTTCTATAAACCCTGGCATGTATACATGGAGGCCTAAACTGAGAGAGAAAACACTGAATAAAAGGCAAAAAAAAATCTTGCATTTAATTACAGACATACTGTGTTTTGCTACCATAGACACATTCAACTGAAGATTATTGTTTCCACAGTTCAATAATACAGATGTGAGGACTGGACAGAGGATGATATATTTGTGATTCATAGACATAAACACATCATAATTCAAACCAATGGAGTGGAGGATATTTCTCAAGAAAACAATGTTTATTGAGAAATAAAAGTCTGAGCAATCTCCACATTTAATGGAGTAAGAGAAAGCAGAACAAAGGTGACAAAGTACTCTCTTAGAGAGAGGTAGAAAGAAGCTTGGAGGTTGAATTTCATGAGAACTGAGAGTTCAGAGTGTTTTGGAAAAAAGATTTCTTATTATTTTGAGATATTCTCTTTTAATTTCTAGTTTATTGAGAGTTTTTAATCATGAAAGGATGTTAGATTTTACCAAAACCGTTTTTTCTGTGTCTATTGAGATGATCTTATTATTTGGGTTTTTAATTATATTTATGTGGTAAATCACTTTTATTGATTTGCATATGTTGAACCAATCTTGCATCCCTGAATTATGCATACTTGATTATGATGAATTAACTTTTTGATGTGGTGCTGGATTAGGTTTGCTGATATTTTATTGAGTATTTAGACATCTATGTGCATCATCAGGGTTATTGGCCTGTAGTTTTGGTTCTTGCTGTGTCTTTGCCAGATTTTGGTTTCAGGATGACATTGGCTTCATAGAATGAGTTAGAGAGGAGTCCTTCCTCCTCTATTTTATGAACTACTTTCAGTAGGATTACTACCAGTTCTTCTTAAGTCTGCTAGAATTTGGTGGTAAATCCAACCAGTCCAAGGATTTTTTTGGTTGATAGGTTATTACTGATTCAATTTCAGAACTCATTATTGGTCTGTTCAAGGTTTCAGTTTCTTCCTGTTCAACTTTGGGAGATTCTGTATTTCCAGGAATTTTTTCATTTCTTCTACAACCAACATCATCCTGAATGGGCAAAAGCTGAAAATATTTCCTTGAGAACTGGAACAAGAGAATGATGCCCACTCTCACTGCTCCTATTCAACATAATACTGTAAGTCCTAGTAAAGCAATTAGGCAAGAGAAAGAAATAAAAGGCATCCAAATAGAAAAAAAAGAAGTCAAACTCTCTCTGTGCCAACAGTATGTTTCTATTCCTAGGAAACTTTAAAGACTTCATCAAAAGGCTCTAAACCAATTCAGTAAAATTTAAGGATACAAAATCAAAGTACAAAAATCAGTAGCATTTCTATACACCAATAATATTCAAGCTAAGTGACAAATCAAAGATGCAATATCACTTACAATATTTATTCTTAGAAAAAGAATAAAATACCTAGGAATACACGTAACCAGAGAAGTGAAAGATCTCTACGTGGAGAACTATAAAACACTGCTGAAATAAATAATAGATGATACAGAGAAATGGAAAAACATTCCATAGTTGTGTATTGGAAGAATCAATATTGTTAAAATGGCCATATTGCCTAAAGCAATTTGCAGATTCCGTGCTATTTCTATCAAACTACCAATGTAGTTCTTCACAGAATCCAAAAACATATTATTCTAAAATTTATATGGAAGCAAAAAACACCCTTAGTGATCAAAGCAATCCTAAACAAAAAAAAAAAAAAAAAAAGGAATTACATTGCTTGACTTCAAACTATACTACAAGGCTACGCTAACCAAAACAAACACTGGTATAAAAACAGACATATATACCAAGGAAATAGAATAGAGAACCTAGAAATACAGGCAGACACCTACAACCATCTGGTCTTCAACAAAGTTAACAAAAATAAGTCATGCAAAAAGAGCTCCGTTTTAGCTGGGATTACTGGCTACCCGTACGCAAAACAATGAGACTGAACCCATGCCTATCACAATATACAAAAATTAACTGAAGACGAGTTAAAGACTTAAATATAAAACCTCAAACTATAAAAACCCAAGAAGAGAATCTAGGAAATGATCAACCTAGATTCTATTTGAACATCAACCTTGGCAAAGAATTTATGGCTAAGTTCTTAAAAGCAATTGCAACAAAAACTAAAATTGACAAGTGGGACCTAATTAAACTAAAGGGCTTCTGCAATAGACTGTCAATGGAATAAACAGACAATCTACAGAATGGGAGAAAATATTTGCAAAATTTGCACCCATCTGACAAAGGTCTAATATCTAGAGTCTATAAAAAACTTAAACAAATCAAGTTGTAAAAATCAACCCTATTAAAAAGTGGGCAAATGATATGAGCAGACAATTCTCAAAAGAATACATGCAAGTTGCCAAAAAGCATATGAAAAAATTCTCAACATCATTAATCTTCAGAGAAATGCAAATCAAAACCACAATGAGATATCATCTCATTCCTGTCAGTATGGCTATTATTAAAAAGTAAAAAAATAACAGATGGTGTCAGGGCTGCAGAGTAAAGGGAATGCTTACATGCTGCTGGTACAAATACAAATTTGTTAGGCCACTGTGGAGACCAGTGTGGACATTTCTCAAATAACTTTAAACTACCACTTAATCCAGCAATCCCATCACTAGTTATATACCCAAAGGAAAAAAAAATCATTGTTCCAAAAAGACATAGGCACTTATGTGTTCATTGCAGTACTATTCACAATAGCAAAGACATGGAACTAACCCAGTTTCCTATCAATGGTGTATTGGATAAAGAAAATGTGGTACATATACACCATGGAAACTATGCAACCAAAAAAAAAAAAAAATCATGTCCTTTGTAGCAACATGGATGTGTCTGGAGGCCATCATCCTAAGTGAACTAATGCGGAAACAGAAAACCAAATACTACATGTTCTCAAAAGTGGGAGCTAAATATTGGCTATATGTGGTTATAAACATGGGAATGATAGACACTGGGGAATACAAGAGATGAGAGGGAAGTAAGAGTTGAAAAACTACCTCTTGTATATTATGCTCACTTCCTAGGTAGCAGGTTGAATTATACTCCAAATCCCAGCATTACACAATATACTTTTGTGATAAATCTGCACATGTTCCCTTAGAAACTAAAATAAAAGTTGAATAAATAGAAAAAAAAACCGAGTTTTTTTTCAACTGTGGTGCAAGTTGCTAAGAGTTTAATAAGTGAAACTTTTATGAAGTTACCGTATGCTTCTCATTTTAATTTTGTCCTAGCTTTTACAAAATTTGATCGATCTTGCGTTTACCCTTGTTGGGATTTGATTTTCTTCCCATGTTTATTCTATTCATTTTTTTCCAGTATTTCATTATTTCCTTTTGTTGTTCCTTTGATGTTAATCTTAAACAAAAATTGACCCTCTTTTAATTACTTTTAAAAGTCTACTTCTACATTTCAGTTTTTAAATGTAAAATTTAGGAACTTTTAATAATTTTTAGAGTATATAATCACAAATTAAGTTACTATACAGAACTCCTTTTCCATTTACAAAAGACAGTTGGTTTTCTTCTCATTGTCTAACACAAAAGCAAACCTTACATTCTATTTTTTCTGGTAGGAAAGGATCTCTCCATCTTTGTTTTTTTGTTGTTGTTGTTGTTTGTTTTTTTTTATTTGTTTTTTGTTTTTTTTTTTTTTTTTTTTGAGACAGAGTCTCGCTTTGTCACCAGGTGCCAGGCTAGAGTGCAGTGGCATGATCTCAGCTCACTGCAACCTCCACCTCCCAGGTTCAAGCAATTCTCCTGCCTCACCCTCTCATCCCAAGTTGCTGGGACTACAGGCACGTGCCACCATGTCCAGCAAATTTTTGTATTTTAGTAGAGGTGGGGTTTCACCATGTTGGCCAGGATGGTCTCGATCTCTTGACCTCGTGATCTGCCTGCCTCGGCTTCCCAAAGTGCTGGGATTACAGTAGTGAGCCACCGTGCCTGGCTGGATCTCTCCATCTTTTTAATGATGACTTTTAAAAACAAAATAATTACCACCACAACAAAACAACCAACTTTATCCATGAAATTAAAAATAATGGGTTAATTACTAGTTGAGCTAAAATTAATTCTTATCAGATTAAATACTTGACATACTTAAATTATTTTTTTCTAGGTATTCACAACATGTATAGGTGAAAATAAAGTTTTTTTTTTTTTTTAGTAATTGTTTCTGACACATTAAAGAACTGAATTTAAAGCAAAATGCCATAGCACATTATGAGTCAGTTAGAAATAACAAGCAGGTGTAGAGATCTTTCCACTACTTATACACATGGGCATGGTAAAGATAACTACTCAGTGTAACTACATGCATGTTTCTTTCTGGTCTTCTAAACTTTTATATTACAATGTTCTTAAAGGAATAAATAGTCATACCACATAAGCAATTTTGCTTTCTTCTTGATTTTATCATTTAATGTTGTATTATAAGCATATTTACCATTTAATATTAATAATAGTTTTTGAGCAAATTATATTTAATCCCATAGATGATGTGTAAATCTAAACATTTTAGAATTATAGAATTCTTTCCTTTAAAATCTTGCATATAATTCATTTTTAATGGCTATTAGCTTAGGAAACATAAAAAATAAAATTATTGGATAAAAGTGTGTAAGCATTGTTAAACGATTGTTACTTATTACCACAATAGTTTGCCACATCATGTAATCAACACATTATATCTCTTGTTTCAACCATAACAAATTAGTCTCTGCTTCTGATTCCTGGGATTGACTTCTCAGTTCATCTTGCTCCATTGCTCTTGGTTATCCCCTTTCATACATTCCTTTTTTCATCACCCTCCTTGGCTACTTTTAAAGACATTGCTCTCGGCATTTGAGTAGGTTTCTGAGCCTGCCATCTGCTCTTAGCAAGTTGGGAATCCAAGTGTGTTTTTATATTTTTAATAGTCTCAGTCTTTTTTAGTCCAGGCTCCCGATGCTTTTGCCTTTATAGCTTCTTCAAAAATATTATGGGATTCTCTTTATCTGGTTTGAGTCCATTCCATAAGCCAAAAAGCAATGTTCACTATCCTTTGGGATACAGCTCTATACAGACACAGTTTCTGGTTATTTGGACAATGTGCTAAAATATTTTTATTATTATTAAGTTCTGGGATGCATTGCAGGATGTGCAGATTCATTACATAGGTAAACATGTGCCATGGTGGTTTGCTTGCACCTATCAATCCATCACCTAGGTATTAGGCCCAGAATGCCTTAGCTATTTTTCCTAATTCTCTCTTCCCTCTACCCGACCCCCGATAGGCCCTGGTATGTGTTTTTCCCCTCCCTGTGTCCATGTGTCCTTATTGTTGAGTTTCCACTTATAAGTGAGAACAAGCCGTGTTTATTTTTCTGTTCCTGCATTAGTTTGCTGAAGATAATGGCTTCCAGCTCTATCCACATACCCGAAAAGGACATGATCTTGTTCCTTTTTATGGCTGCAGAATGGTAATTCCTGAAAGATATAGAACGAGAATCATCATGTGACTCAGCAATCCCATTACTGGGTATATACCCGAATGATTATAAATCATTTTGTTACAAAGATATACACATGCATATGTTCATTGCAGCACTACTCACAATAGCAAATACATGGAATCAACCTACAGGCTCATCAATAATAGACTGGATAAGTTATGTGGCCAACTCCAGGATAAGAAAGGGAGGACACTATTAAGTTATATGGTGAAAGCCAAGGCTATAAGGAGGATAAATATGTGGGGATATTTTTACTATCTACTACACTATAGAAGAAGAAAAAAAATGGTATTAGAATGTAACCAGCAATCTCTGCTGTAGTGCTGTATGAAATTCTTAAGCCATAAGCTAATTTTGTTTCTAAAATTCTATATAAGTTGTTTCATGTATGCCTAATATTTAGTATCGCAGATGACAAGCATTGGGATTATTTAGATTTTGCTTTTAGGTAACCATTTTTATGTACTTTTCTCTTTTGTTCTTTAAATTGCAATGTACAATTTCTTTGTCTTAGGTAGCTGTAGCTCTTTTATGTAGTGTTTAAGAAGAAGCATGAATTGTGTTTTAAATCTGTATACTTAAAAAGTTTAGGGAAGTTTAGAATATTCTTTTTTAAATTATGTCTTTATGAGAAGGTTCTGTTTTAAACTAAAAATATAATTGCTTTAATAGACAGCTATATTAAGATTTTTTATTTCTTACTCAGTGGGCATTATTTGTTTGTGTTAATCAAAGTATTTGAACATATTACCTAAGCTGTTAACATTTCCATATTTTCCCTTGATTGTGTAAGCAATTGGGATATCTCCTTTTTCATTCCCAATATTTTGAATTATTTGGTTAGCAATTTTTCTTATCAATTTGGCTAAGGATTTATCAATTTCATTGCTCTATTAAAAGAACCACCTTTGGTTTCATTAATTTTCTTGTGTGTGTGTATGTGTGTGTGTATATATATATATATATATATATATATATATATATATATATTCAATTTCTTTCTATTTTCTCTTATCTTTATATCTTTCCTTCTGTCTATTTTCAGCTTTGTATCCTTTTTTTCTTTGTAACATGGAAGCTTAGATTATCTTATCTTTATATCTTTCCTTCTGTCTATTTTCAGCTTTGTATCCTTTTTTTCTTTGTAACATGGAAGCTTAGATTATTGATTTGAGACCTAATTTCCAACATAGATATTTAATGGATAAATCTCCTTTGAAGATTTGGCATGTCTCACAAATTTTGGTTTCCAGGGTTTACTTTGACTTAAATGTAGTTCAAAATATTTTCTAAATTACTATTTAATTTGTTCTTTGCCTCATAAATTATTTGAAAGTATATTGATTAATTTCCAATTATTTAGTAATTGTAGTTATCTTTATGGTGTTGAGTTCTAGTTTAATCCCACCGGGGTCACAAAACATACTTTGTAAGATTTAGCCCTTTGACATGTATTTAGATTTGTTTTATGGTCCAGGCTATCGTCTGGTGAATGCCGTATGTACACTTGAAAAAAATGTGTATTTTCATGTTACTGGGTACATCTTCTGCCCTCCCCTCCCCTCCCCTCCTCTTCCGCCCTCCCCTCCCCTCCCCTCCTCTTCCCTTCCTTTTGCTATCAAGATTTACTTTTTATTTTGGCTTTCAGCAATTATGCCCAGGTGTGTTTTTCTTTGTATTTATTGTTCTTGCGGCTCTCTGAGTTTCTGTCTTGAATCTCTGGTTTGTTTTAATTTTGTTTGTTTGTTTTCAAAGAAAGGCCCTCACATTGCTACCCAGGCTGGAGTGCAGGGGTGACATCACAGCTCATTGTGGACTCAACCTCTGGCCTCAAGCTGTCCTCCTGCGTCACTCTCCCAGTTAGCTGGTACTGCAAGTGATCATTTTCCAATTGAGGAAATAGACAGCATTACCTCTTCATAGGTTTCTCCTACCCCAGTTTTCTATCTTTCCAGCATTCTGGAAATGGTATTTTAGACCATTTGATATTCTCACAGGTCCTGAGATCCTCCGCTCTTTTTTATTTTTATTTTTCATTTTCTTCTGTTGCTGATTGTTTCTATTTTTGTTTGTACAGTCATGCACTGCAGAATGACAGTTTGGCCAACAACAAACCATGTGTATGACAGTGGTCCCAAAAGTTTATAATAGTGTATTTTTACTATACCTTTTCTATATTTAGACATATTTGGATATATAAATACCATTGTGTCACATTTCCTTACAGGGTCCATTACTGTCACCTGATGTACAGGTTTGAAGCCTAGGAGCAGTAAGTTATACCATACTTCCTAGGTGTGTAACAGGCTATTCCATCTAGGTTTGGGTAAGCACACTCTATGATCTCACAATGACAAAACTGTCTAACGATGCATTTCTCAGAACACATCTCTGTCTCTAACCAATACAACACTGTATTTCAGTTTGAATAATTTCTGTTAATCTAACTCAAGTTCACTCATTCTCTGCATTGTTATGCCAAGATTCATAATAAACCTGTTAATGCATTTATCATCTCTGATTTTTCCTAACATTTTCATTTGAATTATTTTATTTTTTATGACTTGCAGAGAAAAGGTCTTGCTGTATTGCCCAAGCAGGTCTTGAACAACTGGGTTCAAGAGATCCTCACACCTCAGCCTCCCGAAGTGCTGGGATTACAGTTATGAGGCAAATTACTCACCATACCTGATCTGACTTATTTTTTAAGACTTGCTATTTCTTTCCTGAAATTCCCCACCTGTTAAGAGATTTTTTTTCACATTTTTCATTAGATTATTTGAATGTTAATCATAGTAATCTTATAGTCCTTGTTTCATAGTTTGAACACCTGGGCTATCTCTCATCTGGTTCTGTAGATGGTTTGATTTCTTAAAAATGGATACTATTTGTTTCATTTTATGTGTTTCATAATACTTAATTGAAAACTGGATGATATGTGTAAAATAAAAGCAGAATGTGGGGTAAAAAGATTTATGACTGGCAAGGGGTATGCCTCTTCTTCTCAGGCCATTACTATGGTTGGTTGTGTTAAAGTAGTCAGCATTTGAGTTGGGTTGGGGTTTTGTTCTTGGTATATCTACCCTTAGGGTACCATGAAATTCAAATTCCTCCAGTTGTGGGCTACTGCTGGTTTGGGCTTAGTGTGAGTGTATTAGTTTTCTGGGACTGATGTAAAATAATACCACAAATTGAATGCCTCATATAACAGAATTTTATTGTCTCAAAGTTCTGGAGGCTAGAAGCCTGCCATTTTCCCTCTGAAAGCACTAGGGAAGGATTTGTTCCAGTTCTCTTTCTCAGCTTCTGATAGTTCCTTGGCTTATGGCGACATAACCCCAATATTTACATGGTGGTCTTTGCTTGTAGGCATGTCTTTAAGTTTCTTCTTTTCATAAAGTTATTAGTTATATCGGATTAGGAGCTCTTGGTAAGGTATTATATCACCTTAGCATAACTAAATATATCTGTAACAACCCTATTTTCCAATGTCACTTTCTGAAGTGATTGGGGTAGGGATTCAACATTTGAGTTTTGATGGGACACAATTTAACCTATAACAGTGGATATGGGAGTGAGAGGCATCCAATCTTTGTCTGGAACCAAAGGTGAAAGGATATTCACTCTTACTTCAAGCAGCAGATAGTGTTAGCTTCTCCCACTCACGTCAGTGGAAGGCAGTCTTTGCCTTGGACCTGGCAAAGGGAGGATTTCCTTCCCCACCCACTGCTGCTATAGTCAACTTTTCCTGTCAAAGCACCATTAGGTTCCCAAAAAAAGTGGATAATTTTCCCCTCCTCTAAGAACAGTTTGCTTTTGTTTTGTTTCAGAAAGTGGTCTGGCAGGTTTCTACCCTATCCCTGGGCAGCAGCTAATCACCATCTTGCATTTATGGGCAGCCTGAACCATCGATGTCCTTCTCTAGGTATGACCATTCCATTCTCAAACCTTGGCAGACCCTGAAAGCCAGTGACACAAAGGGAGATCATCCAGTTTTCTTGCCCTCCCATCTTTCTCATGAATGCCTGGTGGAGGCCTCTACAAAACGACTGCAGAGTAGAAACAAACTTTTTTATATGGGGGTATTGTGTATTCTACGTAATGACTTTAGCCCATGGAAGGGTTTGTCACCCTTTGGAATTAGGTTTTCCTTATTACCTTGCAATCTCAGTTCCCCAATGAGCTAAAAAAAGAATTACAGGTTATCCAGACTTTTCTTATAGTTAGGTCTGGAGTGACCTTCTGTTTCGGATTTAAATATCTTAAGTGTTGGTAGAACCCTTTCTAATTATATCTATCTTGAAATTTTCTTCCATCCAATATTTTTGGCTCATTCCTTATAAACACATAATTTTTATATCAGATGTCCATTCTCTGTCTTTCATGGTTCTCATAATTTCTTTCAAAATCTTTCTTCTTTTTCATTTCTTCTGTGTTTTCTACTTCAGATCTTTGATGATGATTTTTCGTCAATAATTTCCTTACTGCTTCACTGGTAATTTAAGATTTGGCTTTCATGCTTCCTCAAGACAAACTGCTATCTTCTAAGTCCAGAGTATTATCTTTGAATCTCATATGTTGTCTTGCCTTTCTGTATAATTCTTCCTGCTTCTTGCTTCTATTTCATAGCAGTCATATCTCCTTATAACATACTGAAGACAATTTTAAAAGCTTTCTGACATTTGTTAAGGTTACACTGCAACATTTCTTCCTGATACAAAAACTTTTCTGTTGAGTTTCTAGATGGCATTTTTTTTAACTCTAAGCTGTAGGCGTTTTTCAGTGTCCCCAAATTTGTTCATTTTTAAATTATTTTTGTTTAGAATTCAGATTTGCAGTCAGGAAGCATGCATATGACTCGTAGTTTTGCTTACTATTCTTTATGATTTTGGTAAATTCATCATTGTATTGCTACCGCTAGAAGGCAAGCTGTATTACACAAATACTAGGACAATTTCCAGCTTATATAACATGCAGACATTTCATTTGGTGCTCATTGACAGAGGCTATGTCTTTCCTGATCTTTTCAGATTAGTTGATTTAAACCAACCGAATACATGGAAAATGAAAATCCCCCAAATAAATAGGCATTGTTTCCTTTCTTTTCCTTTTATTCTCTTTCTAGTGCTTTACTTTTGGGGGACTACGCTGCCCAGGAGGCACTGTGTTCTATAATTTATAGTGTTGATTGAGAATGAAAGCTTCCAAATACATATAGAAAGTAAGATTCTGCTAATAGGAAACGGTTATGAGGTATTCCGGCCAACACCAAAGTACATCTACACGGTTGATCACAGTTCTGCTGCCTTCTGATCAAGAAATTAACTGTGGACTGGAGCCACCTCCTGCCTACCTACTTCTGAGAAACAACAATCTTGTTTTGTTTCACTTGATAGAGCCACAAATGTGATTTAATTAATTTAATTTGCCAGTGAAACTCTATGGCTTCGATTACTCTAAGTTCCTCTTTAATTTTGGCAGCGAGCTTGGTGATTTGGTTTTGACATCATTATATAAAATTATTTTATCCTTTCCACTTACAAGTATCTAGGGGAAAGTTAAAAAGTTGGATCAGAGACTGCTAGTCAGACTTCATTTTTAACCTGAAAACCTAACGTCAAGTTTCCAGAAAATGACATACATTCTGTGGTCATCATATTGATGCTAAAATTGGTGATTTTTGAGAAAGGAACTTAACAGCTGTTTGTTATAGATATGGCATATGAGGTGTATGGTGCTTAATCACTTAACTGCATCTGTAGTTTAATCAATTGTTGTCATATATTTATTGAGTGCCTAGCAGGCAATCTGAGCTATCAAACCTCCACTGTGGCATCGCACTATGAATTTCAGAGTTCTGAAATTTAACAGAGCTTTCTTAAAATGGCCATCTTTAATTTGGACTTTCAGGCTGTTACCTAGTTAGATAAAGTATAACTTTTGTCAATTCTAATCTGCACTAGGAAAGAACATCTAAATTAAAATCAAACAAAAATGGTGTGCTCATTTCCCTTTCAATCTTTCTTCCAATTTAGAATATATTTCACTCTCTAAGTCTGGAAGATACATAGCAAATCTCTGTGCTGTGATGCTAGGTTATCTGTTCTACATTTCTAGGGACCGTCCAGTTGGATCTGAGTTCTTTGATGTTTGATGGGGCTTGTAGAGATAGCCGTGGGAAACTAAAATCCCCCATTGAAAAGCAGTGAAAAGCAGTTCAAAAAGTAATACACATAATAGATCTGAATTACAAATTGGAGCAACTGAGTAGATGTTGGGGCTTTCAGAATAAACCAGACCTAACATGTGAAAACCTTTATATATTTCAAAGTTCGAGATAAGTGAAGTAGTATTAGTTGCTAAAGCAAATGCTCCCTCCCAAATTTCTTAGGTTATTAATACCTTCACAGATACTGTCACCATTTCCCACTCTTTTTTAATTAGGTTAATCAATAAATAAATAGCACTATCATAGCTGGTGATTGGTAAAGTCTTCATGGGTACAAATACTGTGCTCTTTCTTTTTTACTGTTCTGTTAACAATATGTAGGATTTCAAGTTACAAAGGTCTAGGTTGGCTTCTCAAAGTTTAATGTCTGGCTGGGAGACTAGGATATATAAACAACAAATTTGTATAAAAGGTAGATTATGAAAGGAATCATTCTAATAAGGGAAGAAATCTTGTAGGAGGGCGTATTCATGACTGGGGCAGTTGGGTAGGTCTTTGAGATTTGGAAGAAAACGATTAAGATTTTCAGTAAGTTCCAAGTCTTTGCTATTGTGAACAATACTGGAATAAACATACATGTGCATGTGTCTTTATAACAGAATTATTTATAATCCTTTGAGTATATACCCAGTAATGGGATTGCTGGGTCAAATGGTATTTCTATTTCTAGATCCTTGAGGAATCGCCACACTGTCTTCCACAAGGACATGGATAAAGCTGGAAACCATCATTCTCAGCAAACTCACACAAGAACAGAAAACCAAATACCACATGTTCTCACTCATAAGTGGGTGTTGAACAATGAGAACACATGGACACAGGGAGGGGAGCATCACACACCAGGGCCTGTTGGGGGCTGGGGGACTAGAAGAGAAATAGCAGGGTATGGAGGGATAGGGGAGGGATAGCATTAGGAGAAATACCGATGGATGCAGCAAACCACCATGACAGTTGTATACCTAGGTAACAAACCTGCACATTCTGCACATGTACCCTAGAACTTAAAGTATAATAATTAAAAAAAAAAGATTTACAGTAAGTGCTGAATGACCTGAGTCTCAAGAATGGATCCAAACCCTAAGAAACAACAAAAACAAAAGTATTTAGATTTATAAGTTGAAACAGAAAATGCTATGCTAAATTATTTTCTGGACTAAGTAAATATACAGTCTTTATCTTCTGTGTTATTTCTGTTTTCACTCCAGATGTACAGCCATGTTATAGCATTTAAAATATTTAGGTAACTTGGTGAACACAGTTAAGGGATTGGCATCTACCTGGAGCAGCCTAAACATGTGATGCGTGTGGAAGCTCTTTAAACCATCTAAAAGGTCACTCAGCATTTGCAGCTTTAAAGATTTCAGGAATCAGAGGCAGTGAGTAACATCTTAGTTCTTTTACAGGTATCAACAGCCTAATTCTACTACAAAGTTACAAAATATCTTAGATGTGCTGAAGCAACTTTCATAAATATATTTTAAACTTTAAAATATTTATTACTCAAAGGAAAGGATAGGGAAGGAGCTTTAAGAAAGGAAGTTAGTAATGAACTATAAGGTACCGCAAAATTGATGACAAATGCTTTTGGAAAATAAATGCATCTTTGTGCTAAAATGAATAGGTTCAATTTTAGGTGTATTTGAACATAAGTCCTGAAAGGTAAGCAGTAGCTCAGTTGTGAACGATCAGGTTAAAACGTTTGGATTTTTCATGAGGTGATTGGGAACAATAAAACGTTTGAGCAGTTAAATTGAGAGTTCAAGTAGTATTACAAGAGGTTAAAACTGGCAGGGGTGCATTCTATCAGAGGAAAGAAAGCCTAAAGGCAGACTATTTGTTTTTATTATATAACAAGGAGCCTCAAAATATCAGTGGCTCAAAACAATAAACATTTATAGCTTCTCTTTCATAGTTTTGTAGGTCAGCTGAGGCAGCTTGTTTTTAGTTTGCAAATCTTCTGGGCTTGCTATTGACTACAGGTTGGGTTCAGATCTGCTCCACAAGTGTCTCATCCTGGGACCAGTGTTTACAAGGGACATTTTTTCTTTTCTCATGGCAATGACATAAGCCCAAGAAAAAACACCTGACTCATAAAGCCTCAGTAAAGAAGTAGTTATTGTTACTTCCTTTCACCTTTCTTTGGTCAAGCTAAGCATCGATGAGTTGGGAAAATTCTCTTTGCTCATTCTGGTGGTAATTCAATGTCACATGGCAAAGGGTGTGGCAGCATAATTGTGATTCAGGGAGGGACCGAAGAATTGGGAACAAGAATTAAACCTTCCACGTAGAAAAAGACTGTTTAACTACCTACTGCAGCAATCTAGACTTGTAGTGACAAGAGCCTTGGCCAGTGTAGTGACAGAAGAAATTTATATTGATAGGGAAGAATTCAAGGAGTATTCCTAGTAAAGAAGGGAGAGGATTTGCTGCCTGACTTGGTATCAGGAATCTGGGGAAATTATTTCAAATCAGTATGAAGTACCAAGAGTGTAGGTGACTGAGTAGGTGGCTGAGGATAAGTAATTTGTCTTAAAGACATGAAATTAGAAAGTTGAAGAAATGACTCTGAAACTCAAGTTTAACTAGCTCCAAAATCCATAATTTCTAACACCATGTTGTACTTCTATAAGTCATATTATTGCCAGAAATAAAGCACAATGTGGGTCACATGTATGGGGAATTGGTCAAGTCATTATTGCTCTTAATTGGATCTATTGGTTGACTTCCCTCTTGCACCTATTGGGATCTGAAAATGACAAGCTAGTTTTAAGAACCAAATTCACACATTCCTTTTCAGAAATGGCTGGTTTAGACATTTCAAAACATATGGAGATTATGAAGTGTCCCCAAGAAAATTTTAGCTTTGTTTGAAGCCAATTCTATAGAATTAATTTTTTGAATTAGACAATTTAACTTGTTTATTGGTTTTGTGAGCTATTTTTTTACAGCTTCCTTATACTGTGATCCTTTGGTGTATCTGTTTTTTTCATGACGTCAAGCTAATTATGTACATGTATAAATAATAAAAAAAGAGAAATATAATAATATGTAATATGAAAACATTGAAAGGATTATTGTAAACATGAGGATAATTATTATTATTTAAATGGTTCAGAATATACTATGTAAAATATATAAAATAAGCAGTGGAAATTTGAAAAATGTTAAATAGATCTTTAGACTTTATCAATTGACAAATTTTTTTCAAAAAAATCAAATGGATTGACTATATTTTGTTTATATTTAAACATAATTTTAAATAGCTACTTAAGCAAATTTATGCTAGTTCTATATAACATAGAAGCTATTATGACTATGAACCAGAATTTGGATAATTTAATGAAAAAAAAATCAATAACATCATATGACTTCATGCAGAGAAATCAATAGGTTTCTTAAATGTGTTTGTCAATAGTCATTTTGGTGTTGTATTACTACAGTCTAGCACTATAGCAAAAACATTTCTGTGTGTTTTTCTCCTCTCTTTGAAACCATTTAACATCCATTGCTCTGATTCACAATGACTATAATAAAATAGAAAAAGAGAAACACTATGGTATTTTTTCCAGAATACTACTACATCCCTGATGCTTTTTACTTATCTTTAGTATCTCACATAAAGAAAGACTACATATATGATCAGTATAGATAAACCATCAGTAGAAAGAAAAATAATATATTAGAATAAAAGAGTAATTACTAAAAATACTTTTCTTGAAAAATACAAGTAAATTAAATATATTCACCAGTATTTGCATTGCTGCTTTCAAATCAAAATTTGGAAGAGTAAAATGCAGAAGTAAATAAAACTATAACTGGAAATCCAAATATTTTTCTGGCACAGAGACCTTAACGGGTAAAAGTTAAATTTTTAACCCTTTAGTGCCATTCAAGAACAGTATAAATTGCTGAGTGGCTTGGGCTTAAATCCTGAAGTCAAACTCAGGAAGTTTGAACCCTTTACCAGTGAAGCTGATTTTATACTTAATCCTTGATATTTCCTTATAAGGAGGGGTGAAATACTTAAAAGAACTGAACCAAAAGAGCAGAAATTGATTGTCCTCAAAATTTCAGTAAGTTATGTTTGCACATGGCTAAAGCCTAAAAATTCTTAAAGTCACCACTGATTAGAATATGAAATTGGGTTTAGAAAGAAAAAGATAAAAAGAGATTCTGCATTTTAAAAGCAGTTACAGTTTTTTTTGATTCCTTGGCAATTCCAGTGGATTAGTAGTGGAAAGAGAGATAGATGTACTCGGAATTCAGAGTTGCCTACTGTTATTGGTGATGGGATCTCAACCCTCAGTAAATAAACTGACCAAGAGTGAGAAATGGGCTTGAACAAGGCAGTTTATTGGGGCTTTCAGCTCTAGCAGAAAGAGAGACAACAGGAAGGGACATGCTGCTGGATCCCCAAAAGCAAGTTATTCTGGCTGTTATGTTTTCTTGAATCTTTCCCAGGTAACACCATGGCATATTTGGGGTGTATCTGTTGATTGCACCTTCATAGTCCTGTGTCGTGCTTCTTCTTTATGCATTGTATGTTCCATTAGCATCTTAAATTTCCACCCAGGGATGTGATTTTGACTATTAACATGAAGCAAAAGTTAGGTTAGGATGAGCTACGATGTTACATTGCTTGTGTACTTGCGGACAGTCTCTTGGAAAATCCCTATGGTTGATGGCCAGGATATTTGTGGTTAGAGTGCTTCATTTCTTTCATGTCTGATTGGTTGATTTTACGAAAGAAAGTGTTTGTGGCCACGAGGCTGTGAGACTGGCACAACCAGGAGCATGTAAGAAAAATGGGGAAGGGTCCCTCTCATACTTTCTCTGTTCATCTCACTTTTAATGTGGTTGGAGATTGAATTATTTGAAATGATGTAAAAAATGTGAATTTTTGTGTTTTTTCATTTAAAATCTCATTATTATAAATTAACATAGTAGAGATTACTGCTTCTGATGCATTTGAACAACAAATTTATAATTTTTGTTTTGAATCATAAATTGTCCGATTTCAGAGCAGTACATTTCCCTACATTTTTAAAATCGTTTCTAACACTGGTAAACTCTTAGGTATATAACATGTAATATTAAATTTTTTTCTTTAATCAGTAGAGAAAAAATGCAATATAATGTCAAGATTGAAGTGCTCTTGTTGTTATTATTTATAAACTACCTATGTATTCTGAACTTCCCTAAAAGTATTATTTCAAAATTAAAAAAAAAAAAAAAAAAGAAGAAGATTCAAGTTTCAAAATGATGAAGCAACCGGGAAAAAATGACAATTCTGGATAATCTGAGCAAGCAATAGGCTATAAAATACTCTAAAACTATTTCATTTGTGTTTTGATATTTTATGTTTTATTCTATGAAAATTATGGAATGAACATATACTTAAATAGGCCATAGGAAATTTATTCTAGATATGAACAGATTAAAACACTTATAAGAGGAAAAAACAGCTTAGCTGGAGTTACACAGAATTAAGCCAAAACTAAGATTTTTATCAGGCACTGATATGTGACTATGGGTTAGTTATTATCCTACATCTCTTAAATGAGGAATTTTTTTTTTATAAAACTTCCATGGGATGGTTTCTTACTTACTTTCAAAAAACTAACAACAACAACAAAAACTTTTATGGGTTTAATCTGATGACAAAAATAAATTGTATATATGTTTAATTTAGTTCTATAGTATTCTACTTGGCATATAGTAAACTAAATGAATGATTGCTATTTTTCTTATGTTATTCTCAATGCAGAAGTATACTGAGTGCTAATACCTAACACCTGAGACCTGATTGTTTGCAGACCAAAGCATTGATTTTGATGATTTAGCAGTTACTCTCTATATTGTTTTAGCATTTTAGAAACTAACTTATCTACACTATTGTCCTCCTAACCCTCATTTTATAGATTTTATTTATTATCTGTACAAACATCTTTTATATTTATGTTTCTGTACTAAAATTTTCCTTTAAATGTTGAACTCATATATTCTACTGCATATGTGACAAAATAACTTGTGTATCTCTCATGCCTACGTTAAAAACTCAACTTTTGATCAGATGCATAAACTCCCTTCTTTCTAAAAACACATGTGCACACACATATACAATAGTAACAAAAACAATAATTCACTGTTCCAATTACTATGGCTTAATAACACACAACTCAAATAACACCAAAACTTGGTGTCTTAAAGAATGATGATACATATTTTGCTGATATATGTGCATTCTAGGCAGGGCTTGGCAGTGATAGTTGGTTTCTGCTGCGTTTGCTGTCAGCTAGGATCATTCCAAAGGCTAGGATCTGGAATCACCTGAAAGCATTCACTGTCTTGTCATTTGGTTGTTAGCTTTCAGCTGCAGTTTTAACTGGGGCTGTCAGTTTGAACACCTACACAGCCTTCTATGTAGCCTTAACTTCTATATAAACTGATGGCTGGCTTCCAACAATGAGTCTCCTGTAAGACTGTCTTTAATGACCATTGCACATTGCATTCTATTTGTTAATACCGTCACTATGATCCACCTGGGTTCAAAGGTGGAGAAATAGATTATTTTTCTAGATGTGGAGTTGCAAGATTCTGGAAATGGCTGTGGGATCAGAAATGTTTCTATAGTTATGATGGAAAATATATACAATCTTTCACACCAACCAAGAAACAAAGTCTAGTTTCTTTATCAATGATTCCAACCTCAGTAAATGTCACTATCATCTTCCTATTTGCTCAGTACAAAAGCCAAGGAATCAACTTGAATTTATCTTTACTTTTTCTTTGACTTCTCACATGAGAAGTCCAGCTGTTTTTATCACAGATATAATATATTTTTATTTTTTAATTTTGAAACTGGTCTCACTCTGTTGCCCAAACTTTAGTGCAGTGGCCCAATCACTGTAGCTTTGACCTCTTAGGTTTAAGTGGTATTTTCACCTCAGCTTCAGGAGTAGTTGGGACAATGGGTGCACCTGCCATGCCCAACTGTATTATGTATCTTGAATCCTTTTCTTTCTCTCCCTTTTCTTTGTCCTTTACAAATACCAACATATTATTTTTCCTTCTGAATCTCACCAGTAAACTCCTAACACATGACCTGCTACTACTTTTTTGTACCCGTTAAATTCATTCTTCACATATATGCAACTTACCATAAGTAACAAAAAATAGCTAAAGTCACTTTTTTGCTTGAAATCGCCACACATAAGCAGGAAGCATTAGTTAGTTTTTCCACATGGAAGTGTGATATGTGTATATAGAAGATATTGCTTGTGTGAAGTGGAAAAGAGTACTATCTCAAACAACTGTGATTGTTTTAAGAACAGCAGAGTATACTTTCAGTTGCTTTCTGTCTTGAAATAATATGAATGAAAAAAAAAAGATTAGATGTGTTTTTTAAACACTCAGAAAACGATGTTTTCTATGGTTTGTATTTCTCCAAATGTGTATTTTTGTACACTTCAAAAAGTGATGGTATTTTCTCCTGTAAATATACAGGTTATAAGTTTTTCCCTCTCTAACCACCATTTTGATATGGATCTTATAGCTTTATTTATTTATTTATTTATGTACTTATTTTGCTTATTTTTTGAGACAGAGTCTTACTCTGTTGCCCAGGCTGGAGTGCAATGGAGTCATCTCAGCTCATTGCAACCTCTGCCTCCCAGGTTCAAGCAATTCTTCTGCCTCAGCCTCCCAAGTAGTTGAGATTACAGGCGTGCACCACCACACCCAGCCAACTTCTATACTTTTAGTAGAGATGGGGTTTCAACATGTTGGTCAGGCTGGTCTTGAACTCCTGACCTCGTGATCTGCCTGTCTTGGCCTCCCAAAGTGCTGGGAATACAGGTGTCAGCCACCGTGCCTGGCGGGCTTTATTTTATATATATATATATATATATATATATATAGACTATTTATATATCATTTGCTGTTTTCTATTGTGTTGCTCCATGTTCTCAATACCCTCTATATTTTTATCTGCTTTTCATGCTTAATTTTCCTTATGCTCAATGGTGTTAATACATTTACACCATAAAACATCCCTTCAGATATCATTTATAACCTGTAATCTGTGATACAAAATGCATAAAATATTTATAAATTTCTATTTATTCACACACACACTTCTTTGGCAAGAATTTTTGGTTGCTACATTTTCTTTTCTCCAGTGATTTCATATTCTATGTAATGAAATTCACACGAGTTTAAAAACAGTGTGATTTATATTTTATAAAGGCTTATTTTTCTTTTCTTTTTCTTTTGCTAGTGGCAGCCTTCCTAGTGACAGTTTTTATTTTTCTTCCAAACTGTAAAATAGCATGTATTGTGTATGCCTGGGGCATACATGTATGCCTTTAAGCAATATGCGGACTGTTCCTGCTTGATGATCAAAAACTGGACAGATATGCTAAATTTACAAGTGAGATTTTACCTCTTTTCAATTGATACCCTTCTAATAATTCTTTAGCTATTTCATAAATTTGTGTATTATTTTAGTTTAATTTAAAGCATTTTGTAGTTAATTTATTCATAAAATAAATGACTTTTGAAGAGATTTTCTGACCTCAATAAATTTTGGGCCCTTTGAAAACGAATGATTTTTTTTTTTAATGAGGTGTTTCAGTCAGTGTTTTTCAAATTATTTTAAAAATTATCTTGACTCTGAAACATTACTTTTCTTATTAGTTTGCACTTACATATGCTCTTAGAAAATCTTATATTTCATAGAAGTTTTTTTAAGTGGGAAATTATTCTCCAAAGCAATAGCTTCCTTATTTAAAAAAATTGGTAAAGCACAAAATTCACATTGTATAATACTCTAACAATTTTTTCACTAATGAAATTATTCGATATCTGTACTTCAGATTTTGAGGTCATTGTATTCATTTTCTATTGCTTAGTAGCAAATTATCACATACTTGGCTGTTTAAAACAACATGTGTTTCTTATCTTACCTTGTCTGTGGGTCAGGGATCTAGTCCTGGCTTGAGTATATCCTCTGCTTCAGGATCTCTTCCAAGGCTGCAGTCAACGTGTTGTCGAAGGCTGGAGTCTAAGGTCTGCTTCTAAGCTCTACAGTTTTGACAAAACTAAATTCCTCAAAGTCTGTTGAACTGCTGTTCTCAGTTTCTAGCTGACATTGACCTGGAGACTTCCTTCTTTTTCTTGCTAGGCCTCTCTAACATGGCTGCATTCTTCATCAAAGTGTTGCCAGAAAGGGGTCCTGATACAGATCCCAAGAGAAGGTTCTTGGACCTCATGCAAGAAAGAATTCGGGCAGCTCCCTAGAGTAAAGTGAAGGCAAGTTTATTAGGAAAGTAAATGAATAAAGAATGCCCACTTCACATTGCCATGTATGTACCTATGCAACAATCTTGCATGTTCTTCACAGGTATCCCCAAAATCTAAAACACAATAAAAAAAATACATATATTTGGAAAAAAAAAAAAAAAGAATGGCACTCCATAGGCGGAACAGCAGCACAGGCTGCTCCACTGTGTATATTTATAGTTATTTCTTGATTATATGCTAAACAAGGAGTGGATTATTCATGACTTTTCTGGGAATAAGGGGTGGGCAATTTCTGGAACTGAGAGTTCCTCCCCTTTTTAGACCACATAGGGTAACTTTGGGCTGTTACTATGCATTCATAAACTGTCATAGTGCTGGTAGAAGTATCTTTTAGCATGCTAATGTATAATAATTAGTGTATAATGAGCAATGAGGATGACCAGAGGTCACTTTCATTATCATCTTGGTTTTGACGTTTTTTTGTTTTTGTTTTTGTTTTTTAACCACGATCTGTTTTATTAGCAAGGTCTATATCTTGAAACAACCACCTAACTTATCCTGTGACTAAGAATGCCTAACCTACTGGAAATACACTCAGTGGGTCTCAGCTTTATATTACCTAGCCCCTATTCAAGATGGCATAGCTCTGGTTCAAACATCTCTGATAAAAGTGTGCAAGTAAGGGAAATAATAATGAATGCCAGCCAGATGAAATTTACAATCTTATGTAACTGTTGAGTTTTGAATAGTCATCTTTCTTGATTTCATTCTAAATGTACATGAGATATTCTAAATCAGTGACAAATTTCTTGTTAAGTATTGCACAGTAAATGGTAGTGTTGGCACCCATGTGTCCTAGTTCTTATTCCTAGAATTACAAGCTGAGAGCCAGTCAAATTGTTCTAAGGGAAGAAGAGCCTAAACTCCGCATCTACCCCCATAATGAGTGGAGAAGAAAAATGGGTACAACATCCAAGATCCTGGGTCTCATTTCAAATTGAAATGTAAATTCTTTGAATTATAGCTTTTGCAAACTTTCCTGGTACCTTAGGAACTCAAGCAAGAAATCTACACCTAGCTACAGTCATTTAGCTTCCTAAGAAGATAAGAGAAGTTCTATTACTCTTTTAAATTAGAGCAATTAACTAGACAAATGACTATAGATCTAATTTTCTTGATATGTGAACATGTCATACAGGATAGAACTATTTACCTGAACACTGAGAAATCTAGGAAAGTTTTATTTTCATGCACTAACCTAATCATGGAAGTAACTCATCGCTTTTGTCATATTCTGTTAGAAATAAGTCATAATCTAAAATGCAATAAAAAATAAGTCATAATCAAGAGGAGGGGATTACACAAAGGCATGAATGCTGGAAAGTGGAAATTATTGAGGCCATTTTAGAATCTACCCAACCTCAGCACAGTCACATTTGAAGACATAAACAATTTTGAAGATAAATATAGATAAAAATAATTGTATCAACTTTTATTTATAATGATTTTAAAAAATTAGTTTCATATCAATATTGCCTGAAACAAAAATATTTTTGTTCAATTTGCCTGAAAAATTCTCAGATTGGTAAATAAACATTAGGCTAGTTATGAATCAATATGACAATATTTTGTATGCAAGTCAGTCAAATTTAGTTTTAATTAATTTCCTTTAAAAGGTATTTTTTCTTACCTTACCAATCAATAGGGAATTTTAAAAAACAATGGTAATCTATACCTTACATGAATGTAATATTTTTTGTTTATGAGGTGTTTATTCTTCTCACACATTGTGAAGAAATTAAATTCAAATTAAGAAGAAGTGTCTACTGCTCAAAGTTACCCAGCTACCAAGCAGATTTTCACCCCTGCCCCATTGGAAATTTTCAATAGCAAACTCCTTTGGTTCCTCAAACAAAATCTCTGGGAGTAAAAAATATTTTTTTTCCTTAGATCACAGGGTGTGAGAGATCATGTGGTCTGCTTCAGTGACATAGTAAGTGGTTGGATGATGTAGTTTGTCACCTGGATGGACTATCGGTGTGGACAAGGGCTGGGGTAAGCTTCGTCCATGGATGACTATGAGCAGTGGGTGATCTGGCTCAGTGCTTTGTCACTCAGTGAGATGCCATTCAAGTGCTGCCTCAGCATCTCCCACAGCTTCTCACTGATTTCCAGCAGCTGGGCTCATCTGTGTTGGAGGCTCAGTTGCTCCATTTTCACTGTGTCGTACTATTTCCAGAAATTCTCCATCCCTATGTGGTCCACCATCACCTTGGCAAACTCCTCAATAAGCTCTTCTGGATTCTTCTCCTCAATCCCCTCCTGCTCCTTAGGAGTCAATACTAACAAAAACGCACATTTTTTTCTGTCTTGGTTTCAAATTTCCTATATATTGAAGCAAGATTAAGGATCTTTTCACCCTTTTCAACCATCTTTCTCAGGGTCTTGAGGGTGGTGTTACTTTCCAGGGTGAGTTTGACTAAGTTATAAGATGCTGCCTGGGCTTAAGTTTTCACAGTTGTACAAGGACAAATTTTTTGTCATTGTGAACATATCAGTTTTCACCTTCCCTCTCTCGGTTGTGTATCATGATGTTGCCTTTTGAAATGATTATGCCATCTGTAGTTTCTGTATTTTTTTCATCTATATTTCAGTTTCTTTAAAGCTCTTCTCATCCTTCACCTTCAAGGTCTCAAAGGTAATCTTTTGATACTCTGTGGGACCATGTTTAACTTATGTTTCCCAATCATAGCATCAGGAGTACTTCACATGTATTTCATTATTATTTCAGTATATTTTTGACATGAAAAGGGTCAACAAGGAAGGGAGACTGAAAAGAATTTTCTGAGAAATATTTATTTTTCACACTGGTGTTTCTTTTGTCCTTTTTCTTTTCCTTTCTTTTTTCTTCTTTCCTGTTTCAGTAATACAATCTCCTTGATGCATGAAGAATTCACTTCTTGTGGAAACAGTGTTACTTCTATTGTTAATATTGATAGGTTTATTTCCTTGTTCTTTTTCTTGTAACTACCAAGTATAAGCTAGAAAATAGGAATTTTAATGAGGAGTACTTTAACATTAAACTATTAAGTGATATGTGATACATAACAATGATACATGCTTCAGCAGACCAGACATGTACTTTTCTATAAATTACATTTGGCAGTTGAAAGTCTACCTAAGAACTCCTCAAATGTAGGAAAAAAATCTGGTTGACCATAGTGACAACAGACAAATAAAGCAAAGAGCCAGATCTTATTAAAACTGAAACATAATTTATTGAAAATCTTCAGTACAAAGAGTGTTATCAGGTTTCATCCCCAGCATTTCTGTTGTAAATAAATGAAAACCAGAGGCAAGGAGAGTATTCCTTCCTAGTAAACTGGCAAATTCCAGGTCACCGTAACTCATTGTGAACTTTATCTTACATGTAAAATATATGCTTTTTAAACTTTACAGTCAAATAGGTAAATAAATAATTGCTTTTTATAGTGACAAATTTTGCAATCGAAATTCTAAGTGTGCTTTAGATGGTGCTATGATCTGAATGTATTTGTCTGCCCACAATTCATGTTAAAACCTAACCCCCAGCTGATGGTATTAGATAGAGACCTTGGGAGGTAATTAGGTCCTGAGGGAGCAGCCTCATAAATGGGAATAATATCCAGATAAAAGAGGCCCAAGAAACCTGTCTTGCCCTTCTGCCATGTGAGGACAGAGCAAGAAGGTCCCATCTTTGTGGCAGAGAGTGAGCCCTCATCAGATGCTGAATCTGCTGGTTGCTTTATCTTGGACATCTCAGCCTCTAGAACTGTGAGTAATAAACTACTATTGTTTATAAATTCCCCAGTCTATTGTAGTGTGTTATAATTGCCCAAATAGTCTGAGACAGATAACTCAGTTATTAACATTTATTTTAATAGTTATTAATCATTATTTTAACTATCATTAAAAGCAACAAGTTATGGTTGTCATTTTTTTATGTTTGTAAATGAAAAGTCTAACTTCTTGGTAGCATTATTATTAATATTTATTAAACTCAAAGTATTTATTTTTTACTAGAATACCACTGAGAATTTTATTTTATTTTTGCAAAATCTGGCCTAAAAGAGGCTGTTATTCTGGTAGTTCAAGTGCCTTATCTGTAAAATAAGGAGAATTAAAAATGTATAAAATCCTTGTATTGCAAGTATTTATTAACTTTTATTCTTTATTTTTCTCTCATATTACTGAAATGCAGATATTTTTATTTTTCAAGAACAATTATATGGCAATTAATAGAGTCCCCATCCAAATCTCACCTTAAGTTATAGTAATCCCCATGTGTCAGGGACAGGGCCAGAAGGAGGTAATTGAATCACAAGGGTAGGTCTTCTCCATACTGTTGTCATGATTATGAATAAGTCTCATGAAATCTGATGGTTTTATAAGGGAGAGTTCCCTGGCACACGCCCTTCTGCCTGCCACCATGTAAGACGTAACTTTGCTCTTTTCTTACCTTCAATCATGATTGTGAGGCCTCCCCAGGCATGTAGAACTGTGAGAAAGACTAATACAGTAAATTGGTACTGGGAGAGTGGGGCACTGCTGTAAAGATACCCAGTAATGTGAAAGCAATTTTGGAACTGGATAACAGGCAGAGGGGTGGAACAGTTTCGAGGGCTCAGAAGACAAGAAAATGTGGGAAAGTTTGGAACTTCCTGGAAACTTGGAGGGCTCAGAAGACAGAAAGATGTGACAAAGTTCGGAATTTCCTAGAAACTTGTTGAATGGCTTTGACCAAAATGCTGATAGTGACATAGGCAATAAACTCCAGGCTGAAGTGGCCTCAGATGGAGACGGAGAATTTGTTGGGAAATGGAATAAAGCTCACTCTTGCTATGCAAAGAGACTAGCAGCATTATGCCCTTAGCCCAGCAATCAGTGGAACTTTGAACTAGAGAGAGATGATTTAGTGTATCTGGCAAAGAAATATGTAAATGATAAAGTGTTCAAGAGGAAGCAGAGCATAAAAGTTTGAAAAAATTGCAGCCTGACAATGCAATAGAAAAGAAAACCCCATTTCCTGGGGAGAAAGTCAAGCCTGCTGCAAACATTTTTATAAGTAACAAGAAGCCTAATGTTAGTCCCCAGGACAGTGGCAAGAATGTCTCTAGGGCATGTCAGAGAACTTTGCTGCAGCCCCTCCCATCACAGGCCCAGAGGCCTAGAGGGAAAAATAGTTTTGTGGACCAGGTCTAGGGTCCCTGTGCTGTGGGAAGCCTAGGGACTTGGTGCCTTGTGTCCTAGCTCCTCCAGTCATGGCTAAAAGGGGCTAAGGTACAGCTCGGGACATAAAAGAGGGTGCAAGCCTCAAGCCTTGGCAGCTTCCACACGGTGTTGAGCCTGCAGTGCACAGAAGTCAAGAACTGAGGTTTGGAACCCTCTGCCTATATTTCCAAGGATTTATGAAAACGCCTGGATGTCAGTCAGGCAGAAATTTGCTGCAGGAGCAGGGCCCTCGTGGAAAACCTCTGTTAGAGCAGTGCAGAAGGTAAGAGTGGGGTGACAGCCCCCCACTTTGATGTTGACATCTTCCAGAAGTATCTCACAGATATCACCAGCCCTGATGTTACCTTTGAGGTTCAGACCCTATAAGCAACTATCTACTATACATCTAAAATTTCCTTTAGACCTTTATCCTGTCATCTCTCTTTGCTTGAATATATTTTAAGCATGTTAGTTCTACTATAATTAAAATTATTCTGTCTTATCTCTGCAAACATATCTACTCCTCATTGTTTCATTAAATGACACTACCATTCACTAGTTACTCAAGGAATGAAGCAGAGTACCCTGCCCATATGATTGTGCACCAAAGTCTGCTAATTTTGTCTTTAAAATAATATCTTAAATTTTATAAGTTATCTCCGTTTCCACCCACTCTTTTTTAGTCAGCCTAATTTCTTATCTTCTGTAATAATTGCTTTCACTTTCTCTCCCAATTAATCCAATCTTCTTATAACAACTGAAATAATCCTAAAATATAAATCAGGTGATGTTATTTCTCTGATTACATGTCTTCCAAGGCTTTGCATTGCATTCAGACTAATTTTGAAATTTGACCATGCCCTCATGATGCCTTTCTAGTCATTCTTAATCTCTAGTACTTCTTACCCTCACTCTTTGCTATGTGGTTCCTGGAAAATTCCTTCAGTCCTTTACATTTTCATCTCCCTTTGCTGGAAGTACACCTCTCCATTATTCAGCTCCCTCTACTTCATGTTCAAAATTGTTTTGCCTTGTTTTTTGTTTTGTTTTGTTTTTGGTTTTTTTTTTTTGAGATGAAGTCTTAGTCTGTTGCCCAGGCTGGAGTGCCGTGGCGCAATTTCAGCTCACCGAAACCTCTGCCTCCCAGGTTCAAGTAATTCTCCTGCCTCAGCCTCCCGAGTAGCTGGGATTACAGTTACCTACCATGCCTGGCTCATTTTCAATATTCTTTTGCCCAGCTAATTTATACTAATCAATGAGGTTTTGGCTTTAAAATCAATTTCTCGAAAAAAATATCCCATGGTCCTCTAATTGAAATAAGTTGCTTTTTGCCCAGGGTGCTGCCTTCCTTTATTTCATAGACAGTATTAGTTTCTAAGCATGAGTTTATTTCTGTTAATTTCTATTATTTGTTTGCTCTCTCCTCTTACTGGACAAGAAATGGTGAGTGCTGTTTTTCTTTTGCCCATATTTTATCAATAAGTTCTAGTATAGTAAATAATAGATAATGAATGATAATTTTGTTGTAATGTCCCCCACACATTTCATTTTTCTCTACAAATCCAACACAACATTGGGCATGTTTACTTGCATAAGTCATTGTTCCCTGCTGGATTACCCCTTTTACATCTTCTCGTTATAAATTTCATGTTATCTCGGGAGGACGCACTTACCAAGTCTTCTTCAAAGTACTTCAAATCAGTTTGGTGTCCCCTTTGTTGTGGACCATTCAGTGCCTCTGAAATATCATTGCCAAGTTTCGTTACTTTATAATTTTTCTCTGTTTCAATTTTCCCTACTCTTATAGGCAATAAATTCAAACATGTATTTTGAAATGTCTTCTATCATTTCTTCCTAGTGCTTAATGACTTACAAAGAGACTTAGACTCCCACACAATACACGATTTTTTAACTGAATTCTTCTCATTTTGAGATCCAGCCGCATTGTATTATAAATCCATATTTTATTGCTGTTCATGACTGAATAACATTCCATTATATAAGCATATCACATTTTGTTTGTCCATACCTCACTTGCACTTGCTGGCTATATAGATTGTTTTTACTTTTTAGTTAGTATTGACAATGCTGCTAAGAACATTTGTGTAAGAGTTTTGTGTGGACATATGCTTTTATTTGTCTTTGATATATACCCACAAGTGGAATTGCTAGGTCATATGAAAACTCTGTGTTTACCATTTTAAGGAACTACAAACTGTTTTCCAAATTGACTGCACCATTTTTTATTCCTCCTGCAATAAAGGAGGCCTCAATCTATATTTGAATAACATTTTGTGAAATTTCCTTCTAACATAAAGATGACTTACATACAATATTGTAATTTTTAAGGCACTTAACCACATAATGTAACTAGTAACAGTATATATTGTGTATGCAGGGCAAAAAATTAAAAATTAGTGAAAATGTGTCAGCAAGATATGATACTGGTGATTATTTTATCACAGAAAATTAGTAAATACTTTGAAAATTCATTTTCAAGTGAACATATGACATTAAAAAGTTACCAGGAAATTATACTGATGTAAATGTACCATTTTGTAAAGATAAACTTGAAACAAAGTGGAAGCTGAATCCAATCCACCTTTAAAACAATTGAGAAAGTTTTTGTGTTTTGTTTCCTCTCTGTAAGTAATTATAACAGTTTTTTCACAATACTTTGTAGTGGGGTCTAACCAATGATGCATTTTTATACTTTCCTGGCAAATGAAACAAAGGTGCAACGTGGCTGGCACATGAAAAGCAGGTTACCCGGGATTTTGAATACGGTGGTCAAGTCATTCCACACCCTGTTCCAAACAGTGGTATCGCCTGGCCTTTTTTGTAAGCTGACCATATTGTGCTTTGATTGCCAGATCACTGAATCTTATAAAACTCAATAGAAAGAGATATCTGTAAAAAAGACAACATTCTAAGATACAAAACTGCAGGGAAAAAGGTAAAAAAGAAGGGAGGTTAATAAGATGAGGTAAAATAATTAGGATGCCAAAGAGAAGACAGAAAAGGTCAAACGTACTGAAGTTAACTGAAGCAGCAGTCACCATAAAGAAAAAGCCTTTCATAGGTTTCAGTCAGCAATTCTGAAATAGCACACTTGGCATTGAAGTGTCAATATTACATATATGTGCCAAATACAGAAAGGACTTTTCTTCTTCTCATTCATAGCATTGTAACATTCTAAACTGTCATTTGAAAAAAAATGTCTTTTAATCATAGAGAATGGTTATGAACTTCTATTTACTTGATGATGAATATTTGGTGACCATTCGGCTTGTTTTTACTTATTAAAGCACTTTAAAATTAAATTGTTTTTCAATTATAAATTTTTTTTTTTTTAGATAGAGTTCGTTGGCTTGCTTTTGGAATAACTTTGCTTGATTAAACTGGAAAGTATTTCCTGAGAAATATCAGAAAAATTTAATAACTACAGTTATATTAAGTGTTGGGTGAATTTTAGACAGTGTGATCAAATCAAGAGCACCAATTTTATTTAAAAAATATCATATCACATTCTTATCTCCCTTACAGTAAGCTAAGTCATTATTTTAAGAATGTTCACATGAAAATACATAGCTCTACATCTGTAAATTTTGTCGGCCATGATTTAGATATGCTTTTTCATTAGGATTGTTGGAAGTAAAGTGTGTTTAAATGACTTAATGGGCCTGCACCAAGATTCAGCATTTGCCCACATTGTAAGCTGATACTCTTTTTGGTTTATAGGCAGGATTTTTACATGCCATTCTTTTTTCTTTTTCTGACTGGTCATGCTCCTCTTCTTTAATTTATATGCAGAGACAATGCCATTTCTTCATTTACCTCTGTACGCTCCTGCTCTCAGACTTTTCATTTGTAGTGAAGCATATTTTAAAAAATAACTTTCCTCCTGTTTTAATTTAATACCAATATTACCAATAAGAATAGCCATTGTTTTCAGCACTGAAAATATCCCAGGTATATGCCAAAAAACATACATACATTATTCTTCACAAAACTCCAGCTGACAAATACAAAAAGACCAGAGAAGTTGGTTTTCTTGAAAAATAATACAGATCTCATAAGATATAAGGGGAACATTTGTATGTGAATCCATTTTATGTGAGACAACTGACTTCTTTCTTCTTACATTATCCTGATTCAATCAAAGTAATTGATTTCACACAAATAAGAAGATAAACATTCAGGCAGCCCTTCTTAATATTTCCTCAAACTAGAATGTAAATGGAGGCAGTAGACTAAGTAACTAAAAATTTTTAAGATTATAAGTCAAGTTATAAATTCATAAATCAAGAATGTGTTTGACAATCCTATATTCATCTTCCACATCTTCTCCATCTTTCCCTTCTTGTGGTAATCCCCCACCATGAGTAGCTACCTCTAGATGCACAGGGACTCCCTGACTTCAGTTTGATCTCCATCATTCTCTTCTTGCAAGCAATGACCCTTTGGTCCTTCTCGTGGTTTAAGGGTCTTTAGCATAGTCAGCCCTTGGCTGCAAAGACATGTGAGAACAACCTGTATCTTCCCTGACTATAGGCTTGGAGACGTTTGACATGAAGTTTTGGAGTTCTCCATGCTTGGATGCTTGGAGTGATACAGATGGGACTGTGTTACAACGGAGTAGATACAACCCTTTGGCTGTTGTAAACTCCTCCTCCTATAAGTAGTGGCATAGCTTGAGAAACGCCAGAGCAGGGCCCTTGAATGAATGGACTCCAGAGAGTGTCAACTCTCCCTCGGATCCTAGGGCTGTATAGGAAATCACCCAATTCCAGGACATGTTTTTAGAAATAATTCCACCTTTCTAAGGGCCCTTAAAATCCATTAATTCAATCCATGCATAGGCCTGTTCTACTCCAAGCAATGCATTCATAAGGATTTTCATCTTCAAAAAAAAGCAAAAAAAATTTATCCCGTAATTGATGTATTTTATTTATTTTATATTTCTTGAAAGAACAATGAAACAGAAGTTACGGAAACGTTTTCATCATACTGAAGGAAGTTTGAGAAAGCTAAATTATGCACCTAATTGAGGTGGCTATCAGTGATATCAGAATTTTAAGAAGATGCAGTAAAACCTGGTTTATTTTCTAATTCTCTTTATGGCTAAAGATATATATATATATATATATATATATATATATATACCTAAAACCAAACCAATACAAACAAACTTTCATGATTCCTTGAGTTTTAGGGTAAGCTGAAATCAATGGAAGACAGATGAGTGATAAGTTCTTAAAACAGGAAGCTAATATTACATTCTCCTCAGGTATAGAAAGTGAGAGCCAGGCACACCTAACACATATGTCAACAGTGAAGCAATTCAGATTTTTCTATCCCTACAGCAGTTCTGAGACAATGATATATGAAAATGTATTGACTTGAAAGAAGAAATTAATTAAAAATGAGAAATTCATAAACGTGGAGGTTGAAGAATTCTCCAGGGTCACTGCCTTCTTGCAAAATAAAGTTTCTGTGGGTTCTCTTTCTGAGTGATACTCCCTCTCTGCCAACTGAGTGTGACTGAAATGAATGTCCCAGACAGGCTTGTGGCTTGAATTTTTTTCACTACCTGTTCAGGTAATCAGTCAGCAAACAATATGAACGCCATTGCCTATGTCAATTAAATTAGGTCAAAAGTGTAACAGCAGTGGAAAAAAAAAGATCAGACAGTTATAGGCAAAAGCCCAAGACACTAGAGCACCTTATGTTATGAGCAAACAATTCACTACACAATTTCTAAAGAGGGTAAGCTCACAAACTGTTAAATACTGTTTTCCTTTGGGTAAAATTTTAATTAAAAAAGCAGCATGGATGCAGATTTCAGATTGTCACTATTCAAATAGCTTAGAAAGCTGTTTGAATTTTAAAAACTCATAGTATATAATTTTAAAAATATTTTTGCAAGTACTTAAATATGATGTTTATCAAAGTTTGTAAGATCACAGTAAAACAATGGAAACCCAGGTTAAGGTTACTCTTTCCATGATACTGTGAGGAGTTTTAGAGGTTTTACCTTCTTAGGTTTTAGTGAAACTAATCATTTCCTGAAAAGATTATAAGGATAATAAGGTAATTTCAAAATTGTTTTAAAATAATCCGTTCAAATGTCTTGTTCTTTTTGGATAGCAATTGTTGAGTAAAAAAATAAATTATAAGAAATCAAATAGTTTCAAGTAGATGTTAAGAATTAGCTAAATATATAACTGATATTAGGAAAAGCAAACAAAAGCTAAAAGCAAAACAAGATATGCAAAATTGGCTGATTGAAGTCCTTTCTTTTTTGCAGAGATTATATACTACCACATTATTCATTTTAAAAATGGTGAGTTAGAAATTGGCTCTTGTTCAGTGATAGATAAACTTCTAGAGTTTTTTTTTTTTTTAAAGAAACTTCATAAGTACTTAGATTTCACTTAAATAATTCTACTTTGTTTTAATTTTACATAATTTATTTTAGACTTCTATATTGTTTCTAGAAATAAACCATATACTGGTTGATAAACATTAACTTTATTTTTCTATTTCAAGAAGTTTTACTCTTATGCCCAGAGCAAAATTTATCATTTCAAAATGTAGTACCTAAGCATTGAATTCAGTGTATATATTATAGAGCTTTCCTTGTTATTCCTTTGATATTGTTGCTAACAAAAGCATTTTCCACAATGGAAAGTGTAGGTAGTCAAACATTTATTTATATGAATTATACACATACATAAAGTAGGCATACAGATTTATGTTTTGTGTGACCCTTTTAACTCTCTGTACTTGCTGTTAAGTTGTATATTTTTCCATGGGAGCACGTAACTCATGAGAAAATGAGTAACATTGAAAACTCAGTTAAGTCTCAAAAATAGGCATTAGTTCTCAGACATGACTCTCCTTTTGGGAAATCAAAGATTTTATTGCTGGATAAATTAATGTTTCAAATGTATGAATACAGATGCTGTTTGCAAATTTGTCACAATCTGTCTCCCAGCAGAAGAATTTATACTGTATACAGTAATAGAAAACAGAAAACTGCATATTTCACTAAATTGCAGCTGTGTGTGGAAGATTTATGTGATTATTTTTTGTCAGTGAAACATGTAGTGAAATACTTATGTATTTCACTAGAGTATTGTAAATGGGCTGAATATATTTATTTTTAAACTTATTCTACATTTATTTCACGAAATATATAATGCACTTATTGCATTGAAAAGAACCATATTAAATCTGTTCAGAGTAATTTCTTTATTTCAAAAGCCAGTTTATATTTTAAATGTTGAACAGGATTCTAACATTCAACTTTAGGAGAGTAACAGAGATGCTTTTCCATCCAAACATTTTCTTAGAACTTGAAACTGTGCCAACATCCCAAAAAATCAATTGTAAATATATACAATCAGCCATGAACTTTATTATTATTGGCAACTAAACTTAAGCATTATAGGCCCAAGGCAAGTATTATATATAGAGATAATTATCTAATTGATCATGTCATTGTGTGTATACATGTGCATATGTGAAACTCTCACACAATAATTTTGTATAAATCGCTTACATTTTGTGTTATTAATGTATGTAAAAAGCTTAATATTATAAAGTATGTCTCATGGTGTTGGGACAATTTTAAAAATCTTCATTTTGTTCATATTCTGAAGTGGAGAGAGGAATAGGCTTTTTCGAAAGAAGTTTGGAAAACAGCCTTCTTCCAGTTTCTCATAATACTAAACTATATATAAAACACCAACCCTATGATGCTATAATACCCTAGAGTTAGAGAATACAAAGTAATTTCTAGAGTTATTTTATTGATTTTTTATTGTACTTTAGATTCTGGCGTACATGTGCAGATCATGCAAGATTGTTGCATAGGTACATTCATGGCAAAGTGGTTTGCTGCTACCATCCCCCTCATCACCTATACCTGAAATTTCTTCCCACATTATCCCTCCCTCACCCTCCCTCTCACTATCCCTCCTATAGCCCCCCTCCAACGGACCCCAGTGTGTGAACACCCCCTTTGTGTCCAAGTGTTCTCATTATTCAACACCCGCCTATGAGTGAGAACATGCGGTGTTTGATTTTCTGTTCTTTGGTCAGTTTGCTGAGAATGATGGTTTCCAGATTCGTACATGTCCCTGAAAAGGACATGGACTCATCGTTTTTTTATGGCTGCATAGTATTCCATGGTGTATATGTGCCGCATTTTCTTTGTCGAGTCTATCATTGATGGGCATTTGGGTTGGAATAGAAATTCCATTTGACCCAGCAATCCCATTACTGGGTATATACCCAAAGGACTAAAATCATTCTATTACAAAGACGCATGCATGCACATGTTCATCGCGGCACTGTTTACAATGGCAAACACGTGGAACCAACCCAAATGCTCATCCAGAGTTATTTTTTAATTAACCAGAATTCTTATGTTTAATCAAATTGAAGCCAAGCATTCAAAAGATTAATTATTAATTGTAGTTTGAGAGGAAACTTTCTGGAAAAGCTGGAAGAATAAACAGTCATAAATATTTCCGCTTCAGTATCTAAGATAATGAATTACAAATATTAGTAAAGAGAGAGAAAAAAACACCAGCATCCTTCAAATGAGGAATGTTGCAATTCCACATGATGAAGCATCAAAGGAAAGAGCAAAAGAAATAGAAGATTCTTGTTTTTAAAGGAAAGGTTCCATTTTCAGCCTATTTCCCATTCTCTAGAACAAGGAGTAAAGAGTCAACAAAATCCCGAGAGGCTTCGTTAATGTACCTAATTTAGAAAGAAGTGCATAGAGTTTTTTTTTTAATCTTTTTTTCTTCTGTAGTCTTAAGGGAGGAGGGAAGGATCAGATAGGAGAATGGACTGATGAAACAGGTGATGTGGCCAACCTAACTTTACATTCAATATTGAATGCATAAGATAGAGAATCTCACAATAAAGTGATTAAAAAATCATAATTCTTAATATCTGCTTATGTGCTTCTGGAAATAAGATACTAGCCATACCAGTGTAATGAATCATACCAGATGTTTAACCTATTATCAAAAGAAGAAGAATCCCAGGCCTAGAAAACAGGCTTTCATGAGTCTGTTAAAAAAGTAACTTAGGTAGAGAAATTGGTCTCAGAAAGATGCAAGGGTAACAAAATAGATTCTGATAAATGTATCTCCTCAGTTTAAGATGCAAGAATACAACTATATGAAAAATGCAAAGAAAAAGATAAAGCAAAAGTGGCAAAACGAGTTGAAGTTTAAAGAGGAAGATAAAGAGAAGGAGGAAAAGGAAGAAAGAAGAAAAGAATAGAAATAAAGTATAGCAAGGAGAGTGACATTGTTAAGATGACAGAATAGGAAGCATTGGAACCCTTAATTTTACTACAGCTGCACTGATTCAAGAATGATTTGCAGACAAATTCCCTTTGTGAAAAATTCAGAAACAAATTGTACAAATCTAAAGGCTCAATTTGTACCTTAGCCACTTTTTGTAGCCAGAAAAGAGCCTTTCTTAGAAGCCTGGCGTTCTTCTTCTTTTCTGATATTTTGTTAAATAAATGATATGATTCATTCTAATGGTTTGGCTTGTATCTTATTTCCATAAGAGAATACTTGGAATTATGAATGTGAAATCACATTCATCAAAATCAGTAGACAATTTGTCACACATTCACACTGGAGTCCTTACCCCTCAGCACACGCCACAGAATCAAGAAGAGACCCCCAGGTCAAAGCTTTTCTCAGGGCTAGGAAAAAGTTTGTCTACATGTTCAACATCAAACTTTTCTTTGTGGATTTTACAGAGAACTGACTTCTGTTCTGCCAAGCTTGTAGCCCTGATAAGGTTAGCACAATCTAACCATTTGAGGGATAAACAAAAACAGAAGGTTGGCCTGGAAGTAATCATAGCTCTTCTCCCTATCTTGGCACAAAGCAAGTAGAGAAAATTTTCCCAGCTCCCAGCTTCTCCTTGAGAGGGAAATAGTTGATCAATGAATCCAGTGTCACAGTTTGGTGGGCTGCCCCAAAACTAGTTTTTGTCTTGTCTTGAGGCACTGACAAAAACAGATGCAATCTACCCATCTGGGGGCTAGTGAACCATAGATTAAGGTTTGGGCTGGTGGTCGCCATAGACTCTCTCCAGATTCACACAGAAGGCATGATTAAAAATAAACCCAATTTCTAGCTTTTCCTGGGGGAAAGAAATAATTAAATGAAACATCAAATGATCCAATATTTTGGGGGAGGACACTTGAGGAACTTGCTTCAGTCTTACTTGTTCCAGTGCACTGATATGACCTGGAAATCTCTAAACATCTGGAAATTACAAGGAACAAGAAAGAAGCTTGGAGCAGTAGGAAGGTTTGAAAAGATCCCGGAATCTCTGGGTAAGCTGATTCATTATAGTCTTCTTCTT
This sequence comes from Cheracebus regulus, assembly GCA_963574635.1. Taxonomy (NCBI): domain Eukaryota; kingdom Metazoa; phylum Chordata; class Mammalia; order Primates; family Pitheciidae; genus Cheracebus; species Cheracebus regulus. The sequence continues at coordinate 48,091 of CAUYQU010004735.1, forward strand.
TATGAGGCCAGTCTTAAAAGACTGAGAGAGGAGGCTGTTTTGTCTAATGCACAGATACAAGTATAGAAATTTAAGAAATATAAAGAAACAAGAGACTATGCTCCAAACCAAGGAACAAAATAAAATTCCAGAAACTGACCTTAATGAAATAGAGAAAAATTATTTACCTGAGAAAGTGTAAGAAATAACCTTCATAAAGATACTCACTGAGGTCAAGAGAATAATGCATAGACAATGTGAAAATTTCAACAGAGATGGAAGATAACTGTAAAAAGCCAAGATAGATCATGGAGCTTAAGAATAAAATAAGTGAATTAAAAATTTTGTGAAACGGATTCAACAGACTAGGTCAAGCAAAAGAATTAATTAGCAAGACTGGAGACAAGTCATTGAAAATAATTCAGTCAGAAGAGAAAAACATTAGTCTATGTGACATTGTAAAGTTGACCAATATATGCACTATGAGAGTCTAAGAGAAAGAGACAGACAGGAGCAAAGATCTTATTAAAAAAAAAAAACGGAGAGAGAGAGAGAGAGAACTAAAATTATCCCATAAAACTCCTTATTTAAAAAAAAAATGTCAAATAGAAATATTAAACCCAACAAAATTATCTTTCAAAAACAAAAGAGACATTGTGTTTTCAGGACAATCAAAAACTGAAAAAGGTCATCATCACTAGAACTCACTTACAAGGTTTATAACAGGAAGTCTTCAACATGAAATGAAAGAACACTAAACAGGAACAAGATAGCATACAAAATGATAACAGAAGATGGTAAAGGTAAATATATAGCCAAATACAGAATGCTGTAATGTTGCTAAATAAATCACTTTTAGTTCTAATGTAAAAGTCAAAAGATGAAAATATTTTTAAAATTATAACTTAAAATTATGTTAATAGATACACAACATAAGAAAATGTAAATTGTGAGAGTAATTAATAACATTAAGTGTGGAAGGGGGAAATAAAATTGCAGAGTTTTTTTATTTGATTAAATTTATGTTGTAAGTTTAAAATTGACTGTTATAAGATATGATTTGTAAACCTCATGATACTCATGAAGAGAATACCTGTAGAAGTTACACAGAAAAAAAGAGAAATAAATCAAATCATATCAATAAAAAATCAATAAAATACCATGGAAGATAGCAAGAAAAAAAATGATGGACAGACTAACAGAAAACAATGAACAAAATAACAATGCTAAATTCTCCTGTATCAATAATTACTTTAAATATAAGTGGATTAAACTCCCCAATCTAAAGACATAAAATGGATGAATGGGTCAAAATAAAAGATTTGACCTATTTTCCTCAAGAACTCAGTTTAGATTTACGTATACACATAGGATGAAAGTGAAGAGAGAGAAAAAGATACTTCTGGGAAATGGAAAGTGAGCAAGAACGTCTATACTTATATCAGACATAATAGACTTTAAATTGAAATCTATCACAAGAGACAAAGACATTATATCATGATAAAAGGGGCAATCCATTAGGAAGATATAATAATTTAAATTATATGTATACACAACAATACAGCACCAAATTATATAAAGCAAATATTGACAGATCTTAATTGAGAAATAGACAACAATACAATAATAATAGGGAAATATAATACACTACTTTTGATAAAGAATAGGGAATTCAGACAGAAGATCAATAAGTAAACAGAGTAGTTGAAAAATAGTGTAAACAAAATGAAACTGATAGATATACACAGAACATTCCACCCCAAAGCATAACGATCTACTTTATTTTTTCAAGTACACACATAACATTCTCCAGGATAAGTCATAAGTTACAAAATAAGGCAAAGCAAATTTTTAAAATATTAAAATTATATCAAGTGTGTTTTCTCATCAAAATAAAATAAAACAAAAACTCAATAGCAGAAGGAAGGGGGGAAATACATAAATATGTAAAAATTAAACAACACAGTCTTGAACAATCAATGCAAAAAAGAAAACAAAGGCAAATTAGAAAATATCTTAAGACATACAGAAAATTCACCACACCAACATTTATGGGGTACAGCAAAAGCAGTACTAACAGGGTAGTGTATAGTCATAAATAACTACATTAAAAAAAAAAAAAGAAAGACCTAAAATAAACCACCTAAGGTTAAATCTCAAGAAAGTAAAAAAAAGAACAAATTAAGCCCAAAGTTAGCAGGAAAAAGAAAATAAAGATTAGAACATAAATAAGTAGAATATAGAAAAACAATAGTAAAAAGTTAACAAAACTAAAAGTTTTCTTTTAAAAAGAGAAACAAAATTGACAAACCTTTATCTAGACCTAGTGAAAAAAGAGGAAAAAGACACAAATAAAATCAGAAATGAAAGAGGAGACATGACAATTTGTACCTCATAGAAATAAATGAATTATAAGATACTAGTATGAATAATTATATGAAAACAAACTGGATAAGCTAAAAGAAATTGACACATTTTTAGAAACATGCAACCTAACCAAGCTGAATCATAAAGACTGAGAAAGTATGAACAGACCTACAACTACTATGCAGATTGATTTGAATTGAATCAATAATCAAAAGCTCCCACAAAAAGTAGAGCCATGAACCAGATGACTTCACTGTTAAATTCTATCATATATTTAAAGAAGAATTAATGGCAACCATTCTTAAACTCTTCCAACTTAAATAGGAGGGGGCATTTTCAAACTTGTTTTAGGAGGCCCAGTTTATATTGATACTAAAGCCAGACAAAGGCACAACAAGAACAAAAAGCTGCATTGTAATATTCCTCAGAATACAGATACAAAAATCTTCAACAAAACACTAGCAAATCAAATTCAATAGCATATTAAAAGTGTTATATACCATGTTCAATCAGGATTAATCCCTTGGGTGCAAAGATTATTTAATATACAAATATCAATTAATATATCTCATTAATAAAGGATAGAAACCACATGATCACTCAATAGATGCCCAAAACAGCATTTGACAAAATTCATCACTATTTTATGCTAAAGACACTCAACAAAGTAGATAAAGGAAGAAAGTATCTCAACATTCTAAAGGTCATATATTAAAAATCCCACAGTTATTATTATACTCAATCAAAAAACAAGCTTCTTCTCTAAAACCAGGAACAAGGCAAGGATGTCCACTCTCACCACATCTATTCAGTATAGTACTGAAAGTCTTAGCCAAAGCAATTAGGTGAGAAAAAGAAATAAAAGGCATCCAAATTTGAAAGGAAGAAGTGAAATTGCCCCTATTTATAAGTGGCATGAACTTACAAATAGAAATCCCTAAATACACCATTAAAAAAAACTATTATAAATAGTAAATAACTTTAGTAAAGTTGCAAGATGCAAAATCAACATATAAAAATCAATTGCATTTCTATAGACTAACAAAAAATATCTGCAAAGGGAATTAGGAAAATAATTCCACTTTCAATAGCACTAAGAATAGATTTTGTTTATGAATATTTTCTCCCATTTTTAAGGTTGTTCATTTACTCTGTTGATGGTTTATTTTGCTGTGCAGAAGTTCTTTAGTTTAATTAGGTCCTATTGGTTAATTTTTTTTTCCTACAATTACTTTTGTAGATTTAACCAAAAATTATTTGCCAAGGTTAATATCAAGAAAATTATTTTCCGAGGTGGGTGGATCATGAGGTCAAGATATCGAGACCATCTTGGCCAACACGGTGAAACCTTATCTCTACTAAAAATACAAAAAAATAGCCAAGCATGGTGGCGCATGCCTGTAATCCCAACTACTTGGGAGGCTGAGACAGGAGAATCGCTTGAACCTGGGAGGCAGAGGTTGCGGTGAGCCAAGAATGTGCCATTGCACTCCAGCCTGGGCAACAAGAGTGAAACTCTGTCTCAAAAAAAAAAAAAAAGAAAGAAAGAAAGAAAAGAAAATTATTTTATAGGTTTTCTTCTAGGATTTTTATAGTTTGAGGTTTTACATTTAAATCTTTAATTCACCTTTAGTGAATGTTTATGTATGGTGAAAGGCAGAGATTCAGTTTTATTCTACATATGGCTAGCCAGTAATTCCAGCATCATTTATTGAATAGGAACTCCTTTCCCCATTGCTTATTTTTGTTGACCTCATTGAATATCAAATGGTCAGAAGTGTGTGACTTTATTTCTAGTTTTTCTATTCTGTTTCATTGGTCTGTGTCCGGTTTTGTACCACAACCATGCTGTTTTGGTTACTGTAGCCTTATAATATAGTTTCAAATTGGCTACTGTGATGCCTTTGGCTTTCTTCTTTTTGCTTAGAATTGCTTTGGCTATTTGGGCTCTTTTTTGGTTCCATATGAATTTTAAAATCATTTTTTCTCATTGTGTGAAAAAATAACATTGGTAGTTTTGTATAAATGTCATTGAATCTATTAATTGCTTTAGACAGTAAGACCATTTTAAAAATATTGATTCTTCCTATCCATGAACATGAAATGTTTTTCCATTTATTTCTGCCATATCTAATTTTTTTCAGTAGCGTTCTGCAGTATTCCTTGTAGAGATATTTTACCTCCTTGGTTAGCTGCATTTCTAGGAGTTTTATTTGTTTCATGACTATTCTGAATAAGACTGTGTTCTTGATTTCACTCTCATCTTGAACATTGTTGATATATTAAAATGCTACTAAATTTTCTACATGGATTTTGTACCTTGAGACTTAACTGAAGTATTTTTCAGTTCTAGGAGCCTTTTTGAGGAGTGTTTAGGGTTGTTTACCTCTAGAATCATACTGTCAGTGAAGAGAGGTAGTTTGATTTCCTCTTTTTTTAATTTAGATGCCTTTTATTTCTTTCTTTTGCCTCACTGCTCTGTCTAAATATCAAGTACTATGTTGAATAGGAATCATGAGAGTGAGCATCCTTGTCTTGTTTCAGTTATCTAGAAATTATAGAATTTATAAGGAACTAAAACAAATGAACAAGTGAAAAAACAAATAACCCCATTAAGAAATGGCAAATAATAACAAACACTTCCCAAAAGAAGAATTACAAATGGCCAACAAATATTAAAAAATGCGCAACATCACTAATCATCAGAAAAATTCAAATCAAAACCACAATGAGATACCAGTAACACCAGTCAGAATAATGATTGTTAAAAAGTCAAAAGACTACCAGATGCTGGTGAGGTTGCAGAGCAAGGGAATGTCCATACATTGTTGAAAGGAATGTAAGTCAGTTCATCCACTGTGGAAATCAGCCTGGGGATTTCTCAAAGAACTTAAAACAGAGCTTTAATTTGACCCAGCAAATCCCATTACTAGGTATATTCTCAAAGAAAATAAATCTACCAAAAAGACACATGAACCCACATGTTCAGTGTAATGCTATTCACCATAGCAGAGTCAGTGAATCAACATGGGAGTCTGTCAATAAAGAAAATATAGGACATATGGGCCATGAAATACTATGTAGCTAATCACGTCCTTTGCAACAACATGGATGCAGTTGGAGGACATTATCCTAAGCAAATTAATGCAGCAGAAAACTAAATACTGCATGTTTTCACATGTAAGTGGGAGGTAAGCATTGAGTACACATGAACATAAGACGGCAACAGTAGGCACTGGAGATTATTAGAGGAGGGAGGAAAGAAGGGTCAGGGGTAGGGGCTGAAAAATTACCTATTGGGTACTATGTTTACACCTGGCTGATGGGATCATTCATACCCCAAGCCTTAGTATCACGAAATATACCTATATAACATGCAAATGTACTCCCTGAATCTAAAACAAAAGTAGATATTTTTTAAAATTTAAAAATAAAAAATAAAATATTTAGGAGTAAACAACTAAAAAAAGAAAGACTTGTACAGGGAAACCTATAAACTATTGATGACAGAAATTTTAAAACACACAAATAAATGGAAAGACAATTTGTTTCCATGTATTGGAAGACTAATACTGTCAAAATACCCACACAATTCAAAGCAAGCTACAAATTCAGTGCAATTGCTATCAAAATCTCTCTAGCATTTTTATATCAAAATATCTAGAATTCATATACAACCACAAAAGAACTTGAATTTCTGAAACCATACTGAGTAAAGGCTTGAAGAATCATACTTTCTGGTATTAAAATATATTTCAAAGCTACAGTAATTAAAATTAAGGTACTGACACAACCTTATGGTACTGACATTATTATAATAAACCAATGAAGACAGAATAGAGAGCCCAGAAATAACTCCACACATATTCAATTAATTGATATTTATCAGGGTACTGAAATATATAACGGAAAAAAGTCCTTTCAATAAATTATGTTGGAAAACTTGTATATCCAGGCAAATTTATGAAATTAGATCCTCGTGTTATACCATATGCAAAAATTAACGTAAAATATATTCAATACTTAAATCTAAAACCTGAAAAGGTGAAATTTCTAGAGGAAAACATAGGGGAAAATATTCATAACATAATCTATGAAAATGATTTCATAGATATGACACCAAAAGCACAGGCAACAAATACAAAAGTAGGTAAGTGGGACTATGACAAACAAAATGTTTCTTCACAGCAAATAAATAATCAACAAAGTGAAAAAGACAAGCTACAAAATAGAAGAGAATATTTACAAACCACATATGTGCTGAGGAACTAACATTCAAAATTTCTTAGGAATTCTTGAAATCAGTAACACAATAAAATTAACAACCCAACTTAAAAATGGCTGAAGGCTTGAATAGACATTTCTTCAGAAAAGATATGAAAATAGCTGCATCAAGGGAAAAAATCAATGACAACTTCAAAAAACACAGTAAGGAAAACTTCATTCAAGACCATCACAATAGATACAGGTACCACAGCAATGGAATTTTGCAGTGAGGACGAGAGATTGGACTCCACTCAGAATACAGGATAGGCAAGTGGCAATTTACAACCAAGGAGCAGTATGGTGCTAAGGAGCAGGATATTACTAAGAGGAAACATCAAGGGTGAGGGGGATACTGGCTAAATAAACCTAACAGAATTCTTGCTGAAGGATGGCTATTGTGATCAAACATCACCTAAGGGAGAGTGGAGGATGAGGAATTTGACTAGACATAGAAGGTGGTCAGATAATAAGCATGGGAGATTGTTGCTAAACTGACTTAGCAAGGTTCTTTGCTAAAACTCGATTTTAAAAGGTAGTACACAGATAGGCATAGGATAATGTTAAGGACTCTGACTAAAATTTGGTCAAGCAAACAACCTTTGTCAATGGCAAGACATATATGACAAGATGTTCAATGTCATTAATCATCAAGGACATGCAAATCAATAATAGAATTATTTGTACTCCTGTAAGAATGCTTATCATCATCAAAAAAAAAAAAAAAAAAAACAGCAACAGACAGTTAAATGTTACCTAGGCTGTGGAGAAACTGGAACCCTTGTATAAGGTTGGGAATGCAAAATAGTGCAGCTGCTACGGAAGAGAACATAGAGTTTTCTCCAAAAAATCTTCCATATCATCCAGCAATCTTTTTGGGTATCTATGCAGAAGTATTGAAATCAGGATCTTAAAGATATGTTAGCACTTCCATGTTCAATGCAGCACTATCACAATAGCCAAGACGTGAAAACAACCTATATTATCTACAGATGGATGAATGAAGAAAATGTGGTACATACATATAATTAGGAATATTATTTAGTCTGAATAAAGAAGGGAGTCTTGCAATATGCAACAACATGAATTAACCTTCAAGACATTATGTTAAGTGAAATGAGCCAATCACAGAGGGAAGTTACTGCATGATTCTATTTATATGAAATAGCTAAAATAGTCAAATTCATAGAATGAGTGGAATGGTGGGCCCTAGGGGCAAGGGGAGAAAAACATTGGAAATTATTAATTAATGTGCATAAAGTTTCAGTTAAGCAAATGGTAAGTTCTAGACCTTCTGTGAGACATTGTCACAGTTATTAATAATATTGAATTATATATTTAAAATTCTGTTGACACAGAAAATCTCATGGAAAATATCCTTACTCAAAAAAAGGATATTAGAGAAAAAAAACAGACTGTATAATAGACCAAAATATAGAAAATCAGAACATCAAAAGAAAGTTTTAGTCAAACTTAGCTGAAATATCTAATCTCAAAATTCTCTTTAGCTGTTTCTTACATTTTTCCTGTCAGTTCATTGTGTATTAATTGATCACTTATTGGGGCTGAATAGAGAGATAATAGTTAAAAAGATTGCATAGTATGCTGGAGGAGACAGAGTGTCGATAATAACACTAATTTTCAAATACTGAGCACTTACTACGCTGGGGGGCACTATCCTAAGTGTTTTACCTACAGGATCTCATTTCATTCTTGTTATAACCTACTAAAGTAGGTACTACTAGCTCTGCTTTAGGAGCTATGGGGAAAGTGCAGTAATTCTTTACCATGTTTATCTCATCCTGTCAATACAGCACAATGGCAGTTTCTGGGGACCCAGCAAGCTAGATTTCTGAGCTGAACTACTGACTTACTTCAGGGGATGCAAAATTAAAACAGAATTTGAAGGTCTCACCACTAGGGAATGAGAATGTCAGGGTAGGGGAAATCTCAAAGTTTTGATCATATATTTACAAGTTGCAGGGGAGATGCACCATGAGGGGTGGGGAATATAGAGACAAAAAGGAATCTACTGTATAGAAAGGAAAACAAGGTAACAATGTAAGCCTTTTCAGAAGTCTAGGGTACTCTGAGACCCAACAATTCCATGACTTTGAGGTTGCCTCTGGATGCCTCATGAATGTCCTAGACCAAGTGGACCTAACAGAAATCTACAGAACTCTTCACTCCAAATCAACAGAATATACATTCTTCTCAGTGTCACATGGCACTTATTCTAAAATCAACCACATAATCAGAAATAAAACACTCCTTAGCAAATGCAAAAGAACTGAAATCATAACAGTCTTTCAGACCATAGTGCAGTCAAATTAGAACACAGGATTAAGAAACTCACTCAAAATCACACAATTATTTGGAAGTTGAACAACCTTCTCCTGAATGACTCCTGGGTAAATAATGAAATTAAGGCAGAAATCAAGAAGTTCTTTGAAACTAATGAGAACAAAGAGACAACATATCAAAATCTCTAGGACACAGCTAAAGCCATGTTAAGAGGGAAATGACAGCATTAAATACCCAAATCAGAAAGGTAGAAAGATCTCAAATCAATACCCTAGCATCACAATTAAAAGAGTTAAAAAGGCAAGAGCAAACTAATCCAAAAGCTAGCAGAAGACAAGAAATAACTAAGAGCAGAGCAGAACTGAAGGAAATAGAGACATGAAAAACCCTCTAAAAAAATCAATGAATCCAGGAGCTTTTTTTAAAATAACAAAATAAATAGACTACTAGCTAGACTAATAAAGAAGAAAGGAGAGATGAATCAAATAGACACAATAAAAAATGATAAAGGGGATATCTCCACTGACCACACAGAAATACAAACTACCATTAGAGAATACTATAAACACTTCTACACAAATAAATTAGAAAATCTAGAAGAAATGGATAAATTCCTGGACACATACACCCTCCCAAGACTAAACCAGGAAGAAGTCAAATCCCCTAATAGACCAATAACAAGTTCTGAAATTGAGGCAACAATTAATATCCTACCAACCAAAAAAAGCCCAGGACCAGATGGATTTACACACAAATTCTACCAGAGGTACAAAGAGGAACAGGTACCATTCCTCCTGAAACTATTCCAAACAGTTAAAAATGAGGAACTCCTCCCTATTTTTATTTTTTAGAACATCTTTGCATGCCTATTTATCTATTCCAGTGGTTCTCAAACATATTGGTTTCAGGACCTCTTTCCACTTTTAAAAATTATCAAGTACTCCAGAGCTTTTGTTTACATGGTATTATGGATTTGTGTCATATTATAAATTTAACCAGAGAGTTTTAGAATTATATTGAATCTATTTAATCTATGTAAACTTAAAACACATTATTGATCAACCCATATTTTATTTTAAAAACTATATTTTCCAACTTAACAAATATTTAGGTTAGAAGAGTGGCATTGATTTACATTTTTGTGATTCTCTGGAACATCTGAATTAATAACAACAGCTTCTGCACTCCATCTATTGAAATCTGTATCTGCATCTGAAATAGTAGAAGAAAATCCAGTCTCCTACAGAATTGTAATTGGAAAAGAGAGGAAAATAAATGTCTCATACTAAATCAAAACTCAATGAGATGGAGTTTCTTAAAATCTAGTTGCAATGTGGAATTATATCAAAGAACTATTCATACTCGTACATTAAAATATACTGGTCTATTTTTCACTTTGAATAGCTGTTTAACCATGCTTAATTTTGTATTACCACACATTAACTAGTCATTTTGGCAAATATTGAGTTCACAGATTTATATAAGTCTTCTAAAATATTGACATGCTACACAATATTTTTAAAATCACATTAATTTTTCCTTTGATTTTTTTCCCTGAGGGATCTTAAAGCACTAAGATGCTGTCAGTTTCACAGAGACAGTTACAATGTTTTCACAATTCTAATTGTTACTTGAAAGCTGCAATTTTGTCAATGATGGCAAATAGTTTGTTGTTTTATTGTTTTCCTTGGGTGGAAAATTCTTATTGAACCCTTTTGAGAAAATATCTACCAGATACTTAAGTGAATACCCATAGTTTGTCTTTTAGTCATTCTTTGGAAAAAAAAAATATAGTTTCATGAAAAATGTGGCTAGTTTAGCAAACAACTGAAGCAAGTACACAAAAGCTTATTTTCAAGATAACCAGACCATGCCTCAGAATCTGTGCTTTATGTATATGTCCTATTTTTTTTTCCTTTGAGACTATTGCAAAGAAATATATTGAAGAGAGATTTAAAAAAATCTCTTTCAATAACATTCTTAAGTGAAGCTGGCCCCTTTTTTTTTAATTGCTAATGCATTGTGGTGAAAAATAGAGTGACTGCAAATACTGTTGGCTGATACTGCTTTAATTTGTGCTAAGGAAGCAGCAATTTTATTGACTCTTACTTTAGCATAATCAGTGCAATGCCAATACATTTTCAAAAAAGCAAATACTGTCTCAGTATTATGAAAATACTTTTCACTTTGCACATTTCTAAGAGGATCTCAGGGATTGATACCCAGGGTATTGCAGGTTGAACGTTAAGAACTATTGATATCTTTTATTTAGCCATTCATCAATCTATTTGGCATTGAAATATCCAAAATTACATTCTTATAAATTTTATAATGGTTATTTCTGGTTGGTGGGATCTGAGGTGTCCTTTTTTGCACTTTGCTATATCTTTGTAGTTATATGTAAGTACTTTTTTAATTTAAAAAAAGTAGTATTTTTAAAAATAAAGATAAGTCTTATGAGATACATTGGTTAAAATCAACCTAAAATAAATAAGGGCAAACAGTAGAAACAAAGATGAAGTAATGAAAGTGAGGAAGCAGGAAATTATTATTTCAGAAAAGTGAAGACTAAAGGGGACCAAAAAAAAAGGGAATGCACACACGCACAAATGCCAAATGAGAGAAAACTTAAAGAATTTTCTTGTCCACACCAGGAACAGTTCCTAGTTTCTTACTGAGAACAAACTAGAACTCTAAGAACTGACTATATCAACTATTGTTTGGTGCATACTAAGAAGAAACTAGAACTCTAAGAACTGACTCTATATCAACTATTGTTTGGTGCATACTGACTTGTAGCTATGTCTCCTTACACTGCATAGGTTCAGTCATCTTTAAACTACCATCAGAGAATAATATAAACACCTCTATGCTAATAAACCAGTAACTCTAGAAGAAATGGATAAATTCCTGGACACTTAGAGTCGCCCGAGACTAAACCAGGAAGAAGCCAAATCCCTGAATAGACCAATAACAAGGTCAGAAGTTGACATAGTAATCAATAGCCTACCAACTAAATAAGTCCAGGACCAGACAGGAACACAGCCGAATTCTACCAGAGGTACAAGGAGAAGATGATACCATTGCTTATGAAGCTGTTACAAACCATATAAAAAGAGGGAATCCTCCCTAACTCATTTTATGAGACCAACATTATCCTGATACCAAAACCTGGCAGAGACAGAACTAAAAAAGAAAATTTTAGGTCAATATCCATGATGAACAGTAATGTGAAAATCCTCAATAAAACAATGGCAAACTGAATCCAACAGCACATCAAAAAGCTTATCTATCACAATCAAATCAACTTCATCCCTGGCATGCAAGGCTGGTTCAACATATGCAAATCTATAAACATAAGTCATCACATAAATAGAGCCAAAGACAAAAACCACATGATCATTTCAGATACAGAGAAGGCTTTCAACAAAATTCAATAGCCCTTTATGCTAAAAGTTCTCAATAAACTAGGTATTGATGGAATGTATCTCAAAATAATAAGAGCTATTTATGACAAACCTACAGCCAGTGTCATACTGAATGGGCAAAACTGGAAGCATTCCCTTTGAAAACTAGCACAAGACAACGATGCCCTCTCTCATCACTCCCATTCAACACAGTATTGGAAGTTATGGTCAGGGCAATCAGGCAAGAAAAAGAAATAAACTGTATTCAATTAGGAAAAGAAGAGTTCAAATTGTCTCTATTTGCAGATGACATGATGATATATTACATGATGATATATTTAGAAGACCTTGTTTCTCAGCCCCAAATCTTGTCAAGCTGACAAGCAACTTCAGCAAAGTCTCAAGTACAAAATCAATGTGCAAAAATCATAAGCATCCTTATACACCAATAACAGACAAACAGAGGGCCAAATCATGAGTGAACTTCCATTCACAATTGGTACAAAGAGAATAAAATATCTAGAAATAGAGCTAGCAAGGGATGTGAAGGACTTCTTTAAGGAGATCTACAAATCACTGCTCACAGAAATAAGACAGAACACAAACAGATGTAAAAAACACTCCATGCTCATGGTTAGGAAGAATCAATGTAACAAAAATGGCCATATTGTCCAAAGTAATTTATAGATTTACTTCTATCCTCATCAAGCTACTATTGACTTTCTTCAGAGAATTGGAAAAAACCACCTTAAATTTCATATGGAACCAAAAGAGAGCCCACAGAGCCAAGAAAATCCTAAGCACAAAAAACAAAGCTAGAGACATCACATTACCTGACTTCAAACTATACTACAGGGCTACAGTAATCAAAACAGCACAGTACTGGTACCAAAACAGAGATATAGACCAATGGAAGAGAACAGAGGCCTCAGAATTAACACCATGCATCTACACCCATCTGATCTTTGACAAACCTGACAAAAACAAGCAATGTGGAAAGGATTCCCTATTTAATAAATGGTGTTGGGAAAACTGGCTAGCCATGTGCAGAAAGCAGAAACTGGACCCCTTCCTGACACCTTACACTAAAATTAACTCCAGATGGATTAAAGACTTAAACAAAGGGCTAATATCCAGAATTTACAAAAAACTAAAACAGATTTACAAGAAAAAACAAAAAAACATTCAAAAGTGGGCAAAGGACAAGAACAGACACTTTTCAAAAGAAGACATATATGAGGCCAGCAAACATATGAAAAAATGCTCATCATCCCTGGTCATTAGAGAAATGCAAATCAAAACCACATTGAGATACCAGTTCACACCAGTTAGAATGACGATCATTAAAAAATCTGGAGATAACAGATGCTGGAGAAGATGTGGAGAAATAGGAACACTTTTACACTGTTGGTGGGTGTGTAAATTAGTTCAACCATTGTGGAAGACAGTGTGGCAATTCCCAAGTACCTAGAAATAGAAATTTCATTTGACCCAGCAACCCCGTTACTGAGTATATATCCAAAGGATTATAAATCCTTCTATTATAAAGACACATGCACATGTATGTTCACTGCAGTACTGTTTACAGTAGCAAAGACCTGGAACCAACCCAAATGCCTGTGGATAATAGACTGGACAAGGAAAATGTGGCACATCTACACCATGGAATACTATGTAACCATAAAAAATGATGAGTTTGTGTCCTTTGTAGGGACATGGATGAATCTGGAAACCATCATTCTCAGCAAACTGACACAAGAACAGAATATCAAACATGGCATGTTCTCACTCAGAGGCAGGCATTGAGCACACTGGGGTCTGTTGGGGG
>CAUYQU010004736.1:0-23959 GCA_963574635.1 Cheracebus regulus
ATAGCAGCCGAGTTTTAACAAGCCAAGTCCTAGGTCAAGGCTTGTAACTTACCCAATAGCAGTCTTGCTCTCCCACAACCAATCGAGCTGTTTCACTCCCTATAAAACCCCCTGTCTGAGAGGAGTCTGTGCGACTTCTCCATCCCCTCCTGTCCGGACCGCAGAACCTCACCTGGGAGCCTGAATAAATTCCCTTGCATTGGATTATTTTGGTGCTGGCCTCAGTTTCTTCATTTTATCCTCGGAAACAAACCTTACAGTGGGCAGTATGCGGGCCCCCACCACAGTGGAGGTTACTGCAGGACAGAGCTTCTTCTCTGTCTTGCAATGAAGGGCAGAGTGAGCAGTGACACTCTTCAGGATAATGGCCCCACCTGGGCACTGGGGGCAGGGCTGGCAGCTGGGGAGGAGGAGCCATAAGCTCATGCCTTATCATTGCAGTGCAGGCTAAGGAGGCCTGAAACAGCAGGCCAGCTAACACTTTTAACCATGGCCCTGTCATCGGGTGTGGAGGTAGGCAGAGAAACCCAGTAGGTACCACCCAGAAAGAGGCACATATGCAGCTTGGTGGGAAGGAGAGAGACTCCCAAGGGTGAGAAGCCAGAAGAGACTTTCATCTTGGAGAAATGGCTATTTATATTTAGGAGAGCCTAGGTGTTGTGGAGGGGAAGGGCAGTGGCACAGAGAGAGGGTCTTTGGTTATGACCCTCATGGAAGAATTCAGATGGCTTATTGGAGGACAGTGAAAGCTGGCCCAGGAAAGCTCCACACTCTTACACCAAAAGCTTAGCGATGCCACAATCAGGGATTTTGTCAGTCATTTCCTGACTTTGTGCTGATAACATGCCCTTTTCTTTGTAATTAAGCTTTCATATTATTACTTATAACCCATATGTGTGCATCACAGAAAATTAGAAATCCATTGCTTTTTTTCTCTGACTTACATCCTTCTGGGATTAGACATTGGACTCCCGGTGCTCATTCTGTCTGGTACTGTCTTGGTCCTGTATTAATGACTATACCTCTTTATCAGCTTTCACATAAAAATCAGACATTTTTGGAATTTTAAAACTTTGTTAGGATTAACTGAAGTTTGGGTGAGGGGGGCTGGCAAGAGGGATCGCACTGCACAGCACACATAATTTCACCCTAAAGACCTCCCTCTTGCCCTCCACCCTCCACCCCACCTCAATGCACATGCTGCTTCTCTGAAACTACAGAGCCACCTCGGGAGGCCCAGATTCCTCACCAAAGCAAGCTTATCACAGTATCTTCTCAACAAATGTAGGTGTCTCCATAGAGGTACCCACAAATCCTTTGTGAAGGGAGGGATTTCTCCATTATGTTGCATTTCCAATAGTCTGGAGGTAAGAGTTACAGCAGTTGAGTTTGGTTTTCTCTGCCTATTCCACACTTCTGAAGTTTCCAGGAGTATGGGAAAAAGAAGAAATGTGTCTGCAAAGATAACATCCCATGAGATAATTACCTGGAAATTCACATAACAACATGAATTAGAGGCTGGACATAGTGGCTCACGCCTGTAATCCCAGCCCTTTGGGAGGCCATGGTGGGCAGATTGCTTGAAGCCAGAAGTTCGAGACCAGCCTGGCCAACATGGCAAAACACTGTCTCTACTAAAAATACAAAAATTATCCAGGTGTGGTTGTATGCACCTGTAATCCCAGCTACATAGGTGTATAAGAATTACATAGATGGATAAGAATTTAGTTAACAAATGTGAAGTGCTTAGAACATTGCTTGCCACATAGTGAATGCTTAAAGTTTAGCTATTATGATTATTTTTATCCATATTAATATACACAGTTCCCTCCAGGATATGTCACTCATATCTGCTAGGTATATGGGGGAGTCTGAGAGTGTCCTTATTTTGTCAGCTGCCACACAGAGCAAGGCTGGTGGATCTTACTACCCTGAATAGCAGATGGGGCCGATGAGCATCTCTGAGCCCCCACTCACTTGGGTGGCTTAGGGGACAAGGTACACTGAGGCCCTGCAAAAAGAGATTAGCTAAAGCAAATAAAAGATAAAAATCAGCATGTTACAAAGTTGCCAGATACTTCATATGACATTTTGGCCATACACACTTTCTGAAAGTATCATTTCAGAAAGTAGCCTGTTCTTTGAACAATCATCTGAAAAAGCTACAACCTCTATATGATGGTTAATGGACTTTCCCAGGGTTAAGCAGAACAAGAAAGTTAATTTTCCTTGCATTTGCCAGTGCTGAATAGAGTTCAGAGGAGTCACATGTTTTATGTGAATTAGCACATTGTCAACTATGAACCCATGCAAATGGTACCACCAATGAGTAATGGAATTTTTCCCACCGTCTTCTCTAAGGGAGAGGAAGCGGGGGCCCATCTCTCACTGCTCTTGCCTGCATGCCTCCTCTGTGCTTGAGTGAGCCCTGCCTGGAGTTTTCTGTCCCTCTCCCACCCACCTATCCTTGGTGATGGCCAACAGTTGGCCTAGCTGAAATGGCCTCTGCTCAGGGAAGCCGTCTCCAGCAATTCCTGGAGGAGGTATTGAGCCACCACTGTACCGAGCATGTAGTTTTATTTCAACACTGAATTGTTTTGACACCTAAACCATGAGTACCTTCCTCTTATGCACAGTTCTAGCCAGCAAATGGCTAACTCTTGTGGCACTGGACCTGGACTGGCAGTCCATGGGCCAATTTCTAACCTTCTACCAATGCTCATTTCACTTTAGATGCCTTGTCTATAAAATTATAGTGACTGAGCTTCCTTCAGGCTTTAAGACGATTCCATGAGCCACTGTGGGGGCAGGTCTGATTTGACAGAATGCACAGAATCCACTCAAACCACCTCTCCAGGGAGGCAGGGGGTGTTGTAAAGACACAGAGACTTCTTACGGAGCCCAAGAAGAGTGTAGGCAGGTTTCAGGAGAGGCAGGAATCAGGAACCAGAAAACCCTTAGGCAACAGGCAGATTCTCTCACCACATGCTCTCTATAATATGCCTATGACCTCATGCACTTATAACACAGCCATCTCTGTACCTCAATTTTGTCATCCGTAAAATGGGGATAATATTAGGAACCTACCTCATGGGGTTGTTGTATTAAATGAACTGATGTGTGCCAAGTTCTTACAACTGTGAGGAAGTGCAAAAAGAAGGAAGAAGAGAAAGAGGAGGAGGAAGAAAAGGTATGTTAAAGGGATACAGAAACCAAACTGAAAGAGCCCTCAGTGGCCGAAGCTGTAACATTTTGAGCAACAAAATAAATAACATAGTATTAGATTATAACCCAAAATATATTTATGAGTCCATATTGATGTAAATAAATGATTGAAACAAATAAATGGGAGAGAAAGGACAAATCTTTCTTATAAATTCCAAGTATGTGTAGCTCCAGCACCAGCCATGAGGTGGAGCTTAATTCCCCTCTCCTTGCATGTGGGCTGGACTTAATGACTCACTTCCAAAGAATAAGGCATGGAAAGAGATACATAGTAACTTCACAGGGAAGAAACCTGGAAGAACCCACCTTATCCAAATGATCAAGGTTATTATCACCTGTGAAAGTCATGTTGATGTCCCAGACCCCCAATACGATGTGATGAGGAGGGGACTTCATCTCTGTGGTGTTCTTCCCAGAAACCATTAACCCCAATGTATCCATACAGAAAACATCAGAAAAATCCAAATTGGGATCATTCTATAAAATACAGGCATACCTCAGGGATATTGTGGGTTCAGTTCCAAACCCCATGATAAAGTGAATATCACAATAGAAGAGGTCACTTTTTTTTGTTTCTCGGTGCATATAAAAATCATATTTATTCAATACTATACTAGAGTCTATTAAGTGTGCAATAGCATTTTGTTTAAAAAATGGAGGCACCTTAATTTTAAAAAATTGCATTGCTAAAAAATACTAATGATCATCTGAGCCTTCACCAAGTTGTCATCTTTTTGCTGGTGGAAGGTCTTGCCTCCATATTGGTGGCTGCTGACTGATCAGGGTGGTAGTTGCTGAAGGTTGGAATGGCTGTGGCAATTCCTTGAAATAAGATAACTATAAAGTTTGCCAAACTGATTAATTCTTTCTTTCATGAAAGTTTTCTCTGTAGCATGCAATGCTGTTGGATAGCGTTTTACCCACAGCAGAACTTCTTTGAAAATTAGAGTCAATCTTCTCAAAACCTGCTGCTCCTTTATCAATTAAGTTTATGTAATATTCAAAATCCTTTGTTGCACTTCAGCATTTGCTGCTTGTCTCTGAGCTTTTATGTTATGGAGACAGCTTCTTTCCCTAAACCTCAAGACCAACCTCTGCTAGCTTCCAACTTTTCTTCTGCAGCTCCCTCACCTCTCTTGGCCCTCATAGACTTGAAGAGAGTTAGAGCCTTGATCCGCATTAGGCTTTGGCTTGAGAGAATGTTGTCGCTGGTTTAGTCTTCTCTCCAGACCACTCAAACCCTTTCGCTATCATTAAGAAGGCTGTTTTACTTTCTAATAACTTTTATGTTTGTCACAGCAGCACTTTTAATTTTCTTCAAGAACTTTTCCTTTGCATTCACAACTTGGCTAACTGTTTGGCACAAGAGGCCTAGCTTTTGGCCTATCTCAGGTTTTAACATGACTTCTTCACTAAACATAATCATTTCTTGCTCTTAAAGTGAGAGACATGCAACTCTTTCACGTGAACACTTCATTGCCATTGTAGGGTTGTTAACTGGCCTAATTTCAATATTCTTGTGTTTCAGGGAATAGGGAGGCCAGAGGAGATGGAGAGAGATGGAGGAACAGCTGGTTTACGGAGCCATCAGAACACACACAATATTTATCAATGAAGTTTGCAGTCCTGTATGGGGACGGTTCATGGTGCCCCAAACAATGACAATGATAATGTCAAAGATCACTGGTCACAGATCATCACAACAGATATAATAATGAAAAGGTTTGAAATATTATGAGAATTACCAAAATGTAACACAGAGATACAAAACGAACACATTAGCTTAGTGTAAAAACTGGTGAGATCCAAATAAAGTCTGAAATTTAATTAAGAGTAAAGTACCAATGTTAATTTATTAGTTTTGACTAATGTACTATAGTTATCTGAGATATCAACATTAGGAGAAACTGGATGAAACATATAAAGGAACTCTCTATATTATCTTCATAGTTTTCTGTAAATTTATTCTAAAATAAATTTTATTTGAAAAACGAATAATGTTTTTTAGAATTAACCAACAAATAATTGCTCAATGAATGTTAGCTGTTATTATTACTCTCCCTCATCTCCCATTCTCTTGATAAGTCTGTTTCTTCTCACTCACCGTCCTGCAGATTGGCTTTCTGTTTTTCAGGCACATGGCAGAGAATGGGCATGCCACAGCTCTGTAGCTACACAACTCAGTTCATGAAACCAGCAGAGATTGACTAACATTGCTGAATCTGAATTCCAAATTCCCAAGAGAGAAAATCTGATTGTCCCGGCTTGGGTCAGGCCTCCTCCTATGGTCTAATTGCATACGGCTGAGGGCAGAGGTCATGGAGTATATACCTTGCCACAAGAGCTTATAATTTTGGAATAAGAAGACAGGGGTGTCAGAACAGGAGTTCATGAATGGGGCAGACGTTGGAAAGCTGCCTATCCCGACAATGCTACAGGAAGTGTGGTCTATGGCCCACAGCATCAGCCTCACCTGGGAGTTGGTAAGAAATACAACTTCTTGGCCTCACCCCAGACCTTTGAGTCAGATCTTAGAAGGGGAGTGATGAGGGGGGCATGAATCTATGTTTTAAGACAAACTCTCTGAGTGACTCTTATGCATGCCAAAATTTGAGAAGCATGATAGTACAGGATTATTTAGTCTCATAACAAAGAAAAAAATCACCTTAATAACATTTTCTAAATATGCTAGAGGAGAAGTAGACTATATTAATATAAATTAAAATAGTATAATGGTTTAACAATAAAAAGACAGAGTACTCAATTTTTTTAAAAGATGGGCAAAGTACTTGAATAGACACTTCTCCAAAGAATATATACAAATGGCCAAAAAGCACATGACAAGATGCTCAACATCATTAGTTATATGAAATCTCAATGCCCACTAGGATGGCTAGAATCAAAAAGTCAGATAGGCTAGACACAGTGCCTCATGCCTGTAATCCCAACACTTTGGGAGGTCAAGGTGGGAGGATTGCTTGAGCCCATGCGTTTGAGACCAGCCTGGGCAACATAGTGATAGCCTGTCTCTACAAAAGAAATTTAAAAAAAAAAATTTTTTTTTTAAAATTCACTCGAGCCCAGGAGGTCAAGGTTGCACTGCATTCCAGCCTGGGCGACAGAACAAGACTGTCTCAGAAAAAAAAAAAAATAGAAGTCAGATAATAACAAGCATTGACAAGAGTGTTTAGAAATAAAGATCCTTATACATTACTGGTGAGAATGTCAAGGGCTCTGCTATTGAGATTCACTCAGGGTGGTCGGCAAAATATTAAGGGAAAGTTGTAAGATTATAGTCTCAAATCTTTTGGAAGGGCAAAAGGTTTTAATGGGACAGGCTGAAGGCAACCAATTCTTATCTTAGAGCATTAGGTCATAGGTGAAGATTAGGGATAATAGAAGCTTCCCCAGTTAAGTCTGTTTACCCTGTATTCCTTTGTCTGTACTCTGTTTACTCATGTAAACTTTGTACCGGATGGCCCTCTCTGGAGGAGGTCAAAGAGGGATTACCCGTTAATGGTGTTTGTTCTGAGCTCCAGAACCAAAACCTTTTATCATTTGTAAAACTGCTCTTTTAACCACTGTTAATTACTCACAAGTGTGTTGACTTAGAACCTCTGTTGTTAAATCTGTACTGAATAAATGTGAGGAGGAACAGAGAGTAGGGGTTCGGTAGCTGCAATCACTGTCTGAGAGCAGCTGACAACATCCCTAGCCCACTTGATCACTGTACTGTGCATTTGAGTGTATTTATTCACGCTGAGTCAGGGTCTGAAGGACAGACCTCCACAGGTGGTAATCAGCGTCTCATTCTGCCACTGCAGAAAATACTTTGTCAGTTCCTAAAAAAAACAAACATTGAATTACCATATGATTCAGCAATTCTCACTCCTAGGTATATATCCAAATAATTGAAAACAGGTACTCAAATGAAGTTATGAACAGCCAGGTTCATAGCAGCCATATTCACAATAGCCAAAGGGTGGAAACAGCCCAAATAGTCATGCAGCAATGAATGAGTAAACAAAGTGCAGTATATGCATATAACAGAATATTACTCGGCCATAAGAAGGAATGAAGCACTGATACATGCTACAATGTTGATAAGCCTTGTAACATTATGCTAAATGAAAAAAGCCAGACATAAAAGGTGGCATATAGCATGATTCCATTTATATGCAATATCCAGAATACAGAAACTCATAGAGAAGGAATACACATTGGTGGTGTCCAAGGACTAGAGGGGAGGATGGGGAGAAACTGCTAAACAGGTAAGAGGCTTTACTTTGGATTGATGAAAATATTTTGAAACTAGAGAGAGGTGGTAGTTGTACAACATTGTGAATATACTAACTCCACTGAATTGTTCTCTTTAAAATAGTTAATTCATGTTGTATGGATTTCACTTCAATAAATAATTTTTTTTAAATTTCTGCTGTGGTTTTTTTCCTGATTCCCCTTCTATTGGCAGGCAGAAAAAGATCTAGACAGATTGTCCATTTTAACCACAGCCAGAACTGGCCTTAACTCAGGCATCATTCATTTTAAGACAACGTGAGGGTTGTCTCTGGCCCCACTCAAACTCCTTCCCACCAGCTTGTTTCTAATCCCTAAAGAGTCACTAGTAGCAGTTATTTCCACTGGTTAGAGATGAAGGATGAAACAGATGCTGCCATGAAAGCATGAGGCTAAGATCCTATACAGTTCTTTGGGAAAAGATGATTTTCAATGTCACTAGCACCCTCTATATTTAGTTATCATAATGATGAAGACACCATTTCTTACCGCAGTTGAAGTCCATTTCCCCTTAGCCGGGCTTCTGTTGAGGTGGAGAACTATGGCAGTGATCCTAGTGGGGCCTTAAACACAAGACAGCTATCAAATCACTTCCAATCTTTCTCTTCTCTAGGCTAAGGAACTTTAAATGCTTTTTCTCCTTTTTCAAAGGAATAATGTTCTAGCCTTTTAATCACTAATGTTGCATTTCTCCAGCACTCACTCTTGTTTCTCCTCACCTGTCAAATTGTGGCACTATTAACTACAGAAAGTACTTGTGGGGGACAGACTAACATCAGGTAAAGTGGACAGTACATTTCCCAGCTCTTGTGTGTTACATTCCTCTTGGCACAGCCCAGCACGGCTTGGACTTGAAATAATTATGTTCTCTTAGCTTTCAACCCAAGCATCTGTTCCAGATGGCCCTGGAGCACAGGAGTCATGCTGCTCATGGTTGGGGGCTTGCCCTGAAAATCTCATTCATAACAGAGAGGATTGATTGTTGTGATTTAACAACAAACCAAATGTTTGTCATTACAACTCCAAGGGAAAATGATGAGTCACTGGGCATTTAAGAGAAGGTTCCACTTTGCTTCCCAAAAGGGCTCAAATTAAGTCCTTTGGTTTTATATATTAGGTTGAAACATTTGCAGTGGATTTTTGTAGGTAAGAAACAATCAAATAGCAGCAATTTAATATTGCTCAATCTAGTCCAGAAAATGAGCAATAATTCATAGGCAGCCACATAGACTGTAGACAGCATTTCTTCAGAAGCATGGCCAGAGTTGACCAGGAAGAACGGGCAGGCGCCATACTGGTTTCATTACAGAGCTTGAGAACACCCCTGCCTTTTGGAAAACCTTCCCTACCTGTCTGCATAGAGTTGAAATTCAACTTGTCCTTTTGGGGATCACTAACCTCTTTAAGGATCTGCTAAAAGCTACGGACCCTTGACACATGAATTACTTAGAAAATGTAATTACCATTGAAATTAATAGCATATTATTTAACCAGCATACAGATCATACACACGATACTCATAATCTTAGAGCTTTAGCCAAATAAAAAAGACAAAATATATTTTTAAAAACTAATCCACAAGACAATCACTGTTACAAACTAGAAGCCGGCAATGCTCCAACTACAGATCTCTGTGTGAGACAAGCCAAATACACAACTGCCCAGAAGGCAGAGTGATAATGCACACTAATTGGCATTCAGTGGCTTGAGAGGTTCCTGAATCCAAACTGGTCTTTGTAAGTACTAAAAAATGCCTCTTACATGAAAGTAGGGAGCTTAAGTGATATATATACTGTAAGGCTGAATTTTCTCAACTCAAATAGACATATATTGGGGTATAACTGAATTTGTCAAAACTTAGGAAATAGCCACACATGATAGTTAATGCCTATAATCCCAGCACTTTGGTAAGCTGAAGCAGGAGGATCTCTAGCCTAAAAGTTTGAGACTAGCCTGGGCAACACAGCAAGATCCTGTCTCTTAAATAAAAAATAAAAAATTGGCTGGGACTGGTGCCATGTGCCTGTGATCTCAGCTACATTGGAAGCTAAGACAGGAGGACTCCTTGAGCCCAGGAATTTGCAGCTGCAGTAGGCCATGATCGTGCCACTATACTCCAGCCTGGGTGACAGAGTTACACCCTGTCTCTAAAAAAAAAAAAATTGTTTTAATGAAAATAAATAAACATCTTTAAAAACCTAGAAAACAGAAGAACTCCCTATGATCCTATGGTGTTAAGCTTGGAAATAACACCTCTTACTATTCACTGTCCATCAGACCAGCCTTCAGCACACAGGAGGTCTAGAAACTTTAATATGAAACTGATCCAGTAGTCCTACAGACAGGTTTAAAAAAATAGAAATTGACCCTTCTTGTCTTAAAGCTTGAAACTTACATTTGTTGTATCCGAATTTTTCCTCAGGAAAGGACTCCAAGCCTCTCAAAAAATATTAAAGAACCAAAACTCACCGGATCACGGCATCCAAACAATAAGATGCCCGGTCCCTCCTGCATCAGAATTGCTTCCTTACCCCTCCCTAGTTCCTATTTTCTTACACGTAGTTACATTTCTTCCCTGCTCTACAAACTCCTAATTTTAATTGGTCAGGGAATGGATTCGAGAATGATCTCCCATCTCCTCAGCTGCGGCACCCAGTTAAAGCCTTCTTCCTTGGCAATACTCATTATCTCAGTGATTGTTTTTCTGTGCAGTGAGCAGCAGGACCCAGACCAAACCCTTGGTGTTTCAGTAACGAGCAGACACTGACTGGCGTTCAGAGACAGGACTGCCTTGGAGGCACAAGGCAGGGAAAGGCCCATCTTCTTCTTCATGTCAACCCCAGCCTGCAAAAGTAATCCACCTTTAACAACAATATTTCAATTGTGCATTTTAACTTGTCTGAATCTGATACACCATAATACAGGAAATGAGGCATATCAAGTTGACTGTTTATGCAACAATTTCTCCTTTTAGACCCACTCTAAATTTTGTTTCTCTCTTTCTCAGCATTTGCTTCATGTTTTATATTAGGGTTTTCTGACTATCTTCTCCAGATGTAACTTCCTGTGGACCATGTCTTACGATCTTCACTGCTTAGCACCATCTCTGGCATAAACTGAACACTAAAAACTTTTTCTGAGTGAATAAATATAAATACAGGAAAGATATGGACCCTCATAGTAATTAACATCAAAAGTTTACTAAAATAAGCATTAGAAAAATATAAAGTATTTCTTACAGCCCTGTCATACTGAGGTGTCCTTGAGAGATTTCATTTCAGGAAACAAAGGCAACGATATTTTAAATGGCTTTAATGTTTTTTAGCAATTTCCTTTCCTTGCCAAGAGGTGTCATCTGGCAGGCAAGGGAACATCCCACTCTCTCCTTGCTTAATTAAAATGTGTGGCTCTCCTGAGGAGAAGAAAGTGACATTTGGCAGTAGACTGCTAGATTTAAACACCAACAAATAGAAATGGTATGCGAATAAGTCAGCAGCGTCTACCCCGCACTTGCGTATTAATTGAGATCTACAATGCACTTCACAGCTGCTAAAGGTCTTTTAGGTTATATACAAAAACATGTATGACTCTTGCCATTTTTTTCATTTAACAGTAATTTGATTTCAGCCACAGCAGCACATTAAAATCTCACTTCTAGAAAATCCTCTTCCTGTCATCTTTTTGTCTCCAGGGCACTTGATGTACCACTTTAATGAACCCCACTGTTAGAATGAAAGCCTCCAGATTTCATTGTCCATTGAAGATAGCATAAACAAACATGGTAAGTTGGAAAACACATTTGCTCAAACTTGTATTTAAAATAAGTGCATTTTACCAATAAACATATGAAAAAATATTCAACCTCATGGTAACCAGTGAAATACAAGTTAAATCTAAAATGAGATCATATATAATACACCTTTTAAGATGGCAAGAAAAAATAGGTATTATATGTAGTGTTTTCAAGAGTTTTGGGAGTTTAAACTGAGATAGTCTTTGTGGCAGACAATTTATTAATTATTAATTTATTAATACTAATAAAGCCTTTTAAAAACCACATGCCTTCTGACCCAGCAGTTAAACTTATAGGAATTTGTTATGAGAAAGCAATTAAGAATGTGGATAAGAGATTAAACAGTAAGAATGTTCATTGGCACTATAGCAAAAAGATGGAACTACGTGACTACCCAATAATCGAGAATGTATTGAGTACATTATGACACAATGAAACACCATGTAGCCATTTGAGAAATGTTATGGACATATCTTTATTGACTTGGAAAGATGTGTATGTTACATCTTGAGTGCAGAAACCAGTTCACAGGAAATTAAGCATGGTGAGAGATATACAAAAAATATATACTACAAAATAGATACAGTGATAATATAGCTCTAATATAGAATTATGTTTTTTATCTAATTTTGCCTTAATTATATGATTTTTCTGACATAAATATGAATTCCTTGTGTAATAAAAGTCATTGAAAAACAAAATGCATTACGATGCAGCTCACATGCCCTGGGACATCCCAATAGGCCAACAAATTTGATAGCCACTGAAATCTGATAAAGAATAATGAGTACATCCGGCTGGGCACGGTGGCTCACGCCTGTAATCCTAGCACTTTGGGAGGCCGAGGTGGGTGGATCACCTGAGGTCAGGAGTTCAAGACCTGCCTGGCCATCATGGTGAAACCCCATCTTAAAAAAAAAAAAAAGAAGAAGAATGAGTACATCCCACAAATTCTCTTATGTTAGGGATGATGACATCTGAGACAGTTGCAGAATCCATGTGAGTGAGTTCTGCCTTGTTATCAAGGCAAAACCCTAGGAATAATCACTGAACAAACACTTAACAAAATGAGAATTTTTATGGGGAGGGGGGTATTATGACAGATATTTCTGTGGCTAGGAGCTGGTAAGACAGGAGAAAGTAAGAAACCGGTCAGGCAGGCAGTCAGGGTGGATCCTCAGTTGAATTCTTTCAAACAAAAGAACAGCCTGAAAAATCAAGCTGCAGGCACAGATAAGGGAACTTGCACAGGGGCGGGTTGCCTAAGACATGCCCACAGCCACACAGAAAAGAAAGGCTACACAAGTGACTTGCCCAGACATGCCCTCAATGGAAAATTCCATCCCCTGACACATGCAAAGTAAGGCAACAAAGTAATATGGAATAACTCAAGCTAAGAGCCTGCATGTGCTTTAGGAGGACCAGAAATTTGCACTGTATGCAGATGAGATGCCCAGCCCTCATTGGTTTCTTATAAAAGCCTTTGCATTCAACTCCAAAAACAGAAACCCTCTTTCAGGCCCCCTCTCCACAGTGGAGAATTGTCTTCTTTCACTTATTAAACTTGCAACCTTGGGGTTTGTGCTCCTTAATTTTCTTGGTTGTGAAACAAAGAACTTCAGGTGATACCTCAGGCAAGGAGAGACTGCTACACTGTGGTGCATTGTAACACTGGGCCCCTTGAGTGTGGGCTCTGTGACTTTCATCTGGGACAATTCAGGGCTTAGCACAGCAGACTCTTGGTGTTTGTTAAGTGAATTGTGCATCCCTCAAATTATTCTTACTCTTTGGCTCACTAATTTAACTCTTTCGTATTTATTTTGTGGAAATCATTCAAAAGAATAAAAGAATTGAAAGTCTCCATTTTTCAAAGCAGTATTACTGATAATGGAGAAAAATCAGAAATAATTCACACATCCAAAAAAGGGAGAATGGTTAAATAAATCATGATATAGCAATGGTATGAAGCATTATACAATAGCTAAATATGATGTATGTAACATCATATGATGTATGATGTATGTTTGTAACATGATAAATTAATAGAACACAACAGATAAAAGCAGAGGGCTGAATTGTAGAAGCACTATGAGTTACTACTCTGTAAAACATGCAGCATATGGGCAGAGAACTCAAAAGATGAAAACAGTTGGCATGTTAGAGGGTGAACAGTGGGAGGATTTTTTTCATTTATTGTTGTCATTATACCGTTCTACAATAAATACAATTCATCAGAGGGACAGGCAAAGTTATCATGTGGAATAACAAGGACACTGGGCATTATTGTTCTTGAATTTCTCAGTAAGAGCAGAGTTCTATAGAAATGGGTGAAGGGAACTACATGTTGAGATGCAGGAAGGGAGCCAGGAAAGGCTTGGATTTACAGGAATTTGTTGTAAAGCTGCCTCAGGGTGCCAGGGCAACATCAAATGGAGATGGAGGTGGGAGAAGGAAGAGAAAGCACCAACATTACAGAGAAAGCAAAACATTCAGAATGAGGCCCTGAAGACCAATTCCTTCTTTATGACAATCTTGACCGTACTTTCTCTCCTTGTCTTCTGTATCAATAGGAGGGGAGGGACAGGAGCTTAGTCCAACAGGCTGCTCCCTCACACCCAAAAAACATTTTCTTTTCATGGTAATGCCTTAGAAACAACTCATCATTTAAATGCTGGGGGCCTGGGGGCCACAACAGCACTTTCATTGTCCTCCAAGGCAATCTTATGAGGGGAGTCAGCCTGGGCTACTCACCTTCCTCAGAGGCTCAGCAAAGTCAGAGTCAAGACGGCATCACAGATGGAGGAAAGCCCAGAACTGAGAATCAAACAACCTGCAATCCAGGCTCGGCTCTGCTCTGTTTGGCACTTTGCCCAAGGACAGTTCCTGCCCTCAGTTTTCCCATCCAGAAAATAACATGGTTGGATAAGAATTTTGAAGGTCTTAAGGAGCCTACCAGAGGCAGTATTCTGAGGGTTTAAATGTTTTCTGATTCTGTAAAATACCATTTCTTACAAATCTACTTCAGGCCCCAGGGGTAGCATGCTATGAAGTCACAACCGTGCTAATAGGGACTACAAACCTTAATGTCTTTTGTTCAGGCCAGCTATCTTGCGGGCGCATGCACGTGTGTGTGTGTGTGTGTGTGTGCGCGCACACGCGCGCGTATGGGTGCCTTGCATTTCTATAACAATGGAAAGTTTATAAAGCATATCCATCCAAACACACTGTCACCCATTGTCATTCCAAGAATTGTAAAAACCCATTACTAATCTAATTTTCAGTTGGAAAAACAGAAGATAAAGCCATTCAAATGGCAGAGTCAAGGTTCAAACCTAGGTTTCAACTCCAAATAAAACCTTCTATTTATTGTAAATTGGGGGTCTCGTGAATTAGAGCAATGGGTGAACGTTTATGGAGAGCCAGACAGACTAAGGACAAGGACTTCAGAGAAAGACAAGCATATACAAAAAGAAGGAAAGAAACTAAGCCAAGGAAAGAGTTCAGAGAGGAAATCAGGGATGTTAAGGTGGCCCAGCAACAAAAAGGCCTCAACTAACCCCAAGTCTTGTTTCCCAAAGTTTGGGACATTTGATAAGCCAGGGACAGAGCCCTTATTGAGTGGTGATAATTTTGCAGAGGCCTCCTGTTGATGGAACAATTGAGTATGCATTTTAAAATCTTAGATCTTTTCCTTTTCACATTTAATTTAACAACTGCAACATGTTCTGTTCTGCATCAGATGCCTCATTGTCCCTTTGTTCAAAGGAGGAAATTAAAGTCTAGAAAAGAAGACAAGCTCTGATCTGCAGATGTGTTTTCTATTTGACCATAGAGGGGTCATTAAAATGCATTTCCAGCTCCTGCAGGAACATTTACATTTAAGGCAAAGTTAATTTACTTCCCTGTCCAGCGATTTTCATTTATTTCCATCTGTTAATGAACTATACCCTTGTGGTCTGCACTAGTACCTCACTCACCATCACCAGAAACTTTTGATAAACTCATTCTAAGCACTGACAGAGAAAGATGTCTAAGGTAGCATGCTAAGGGGAAGCACTAAAGTATAAGACAGTGTGGACAATAGAATCCCTTTTAAAGTAGATGTTTCAGCTCTACCCCGGTTCCCTGGCCTTTTGGGGCCACCTGTTCCTTTGGCATCCAGTTAGAAAAATTCAAGCCTTCATCTTTCAGGATGGTAGCCTTCCAACCCTAGTGACTTTCTTGGTATTTCTAAAGATTATCAAGGAGTCCAGGCTTATACCAATCTCCACCCAGTAAAGACATCCTTTTATTTCATCATTCAAAGCAGCTTAGGGCTTCTTAGTCAAAAATTCCCTGCACACTGAGCTCTGCACCTTCTCCCTACATTTTCAAAAAACCCACAAAAGGGTTTCATCTCCCCAAGAAAATAGTTTCTATTAGGTTGGTGCAAAAGTAATCGCGGTCTGGTTTTTGCCTTTACTTTTAATGGCAAAAACAGCAATTCATTTTGCACCAACCTAATAGAACCATGGGCTCACACTGCTGATGGCTTTTGAAAGATCAGGTTTTCCATCTCTGCTAAAACTATATACAGAGTGAGAAAATGAAGATTGCATTTACATAAAGGATAGTTTAGAAGACTCCAAGGCTATCTTTTAAAGCTGGTCTTTAAAATCTGGTGAGAGGGACTGAGGGAGAAGAGGGGCGACGTGGACACTCATATTTTATTTGATACTTCTATATTGTTTGAATCATAATAGAATGCAAATATTAAATTATAAGTACATTATTTACTATTTTCCTCTCCTTTCTTTTATGGAAATTGAACCCAGAGATTGTACAATTTGGGGGGAAAAAAGGTCCTAGCAAGAGAAGTGGGGAGGGGGAAAGCAGGGGGAGACACTGCTTAGAGTTAATGAAGAAGAAAAGATGCAAAGAGAACTTGGGGGAAGATTTCACGAGATTTTGGAGGAGGGAAAGAGCTATAAATGTTATTCAGAGGTAATGAAGTCATATTAGGTTCTGTGTAACATCTTCTCCGGGACCCACCAGCACTGCTTTTTCTTTTTCAAGAGTAAACATGCTCCCTTTAAAAGTGCTCAAGCACCTGGGTCTGTCTGGTGGGAGTGGCAGGGATTTCACAAGAAGACACTGGCAGATCTATTGCAACCCTCAGGAGCTCAGCATCTGAGGCAACACTGCTGAGTGAAACGCTGCTGTGCTGTCTTCCCATCACTTCATGAGATGGACTTATTTCTCTTGCAGCCTCTAAGACAAAAACCAATGAGGGGAATGTGGTTGGAAATGCAGTTGAGTCAGCCAACCCCCAAGATCGGCCGTATCAGCTCTTTGAACATTTGAAAACTGAATTTTCCTCAGATTGAAACAAACTCCTTTTCCCTTTACAAGAGACTTTATTTCCAAAATTGTTATTTTTATACTCATAAGACCATTTTCTCTCATGTTGCAAAAATCCTTTCCCCTCCTAACTGCCTCCAAGCCTATGAATCTCGGGGGAGCTGCTTAGACTGTGCGCCCCATGTCTGTTGAGTTAAGACAAGGGCAGTTTCTTACGTTTACACAGCCTTTTGTAATTCACAAGGCATAAAGGCGTTCCACACAAAGACATATAGCACAAGGGAACGTGGCAGGTGAATCTCAGGTGTGAGAGTAACCAAACCTTTCTGAGTGTAAAGTAAGAACACTGCATAGAGCCAGTGTGAGAATTAATTAACAGGGCATAGCTGAAACACCTGAGTCCATGCCTGGTACCCACAATTATTTATCATGAATCTCATAGTGTCCCTTATCAAGTTTACTCCACTTTCCAAGGCAGGGATAGAAGCAAGTGGTCAAATCCAAAACTCCATCCACTACACAACTCTGCTTTCCCACGTTTACCACTCAGCAAACCAAGAATTCATCCTGCCACATAAAGGCATTTAGGTAAAAGGTCATGCCAAAAATTACTCATATGTTTGGTCCCTGAAATTCCCAGACATAATAAATATCCCTAACATGTGATGAGGCTATCAACATTTTAGTAGGCAACTTTCACCAGTTTAATGTCAAATCTATTAAGACTTAAATTGTTTTATCCAAGCCTCAAAAGACGTCTGTAACTAATATCCTCCCATGTGAGCTACTGAGAAATAGTCAAGATAAAGTAGCCTGTACATAGTAATCAGCCATTGTTACATCTCAACTTTGAGTAAGGCAGAGAAGTTGTATTTAACGATGTGAAAAATACTTTTTAGTGCTTCAGCTTAAAGACTCAGGCTGTCAAAACAACCATTAATTTTCCTCTCCACCCCCCACCACTGCTTGAAGTGGATGGTGTACAGATGTTTTACAAAAATGCTTCTCCTTCCACTCTTTGTTGTCAGCAGTTTACATGATTCAGGCAGCCGCTTCCAAAGAAACAAGATGGGAATTGTCCAGAACCAAAGAAGATGTCCCTGGGCCTTTTGTGGGTCTGCCTCTGAAGCAGTGTGCCCTCTATAGAAAGTACAGGCCACAGGAAGCCCAAACCACTCTTGAGCCTATACCTGCTGTCTCCATAGCTGAAAGCCTGCCACAGTTTATGATGATGATGATGATGACAACCCCTTAGGTCCAGAGCTAGAAATAAGGGTGTATTTTTCTCTACTCTATTACTGTACCTCTGCCTTCCTGTAAGAACTGCCCTATTTAAAAGTCTAGACCCAGGCCACCTCAACCAGAGATGTATACAAGGCAGTAAATGGTCTCCCAGCCACAGTTAATGTCTTTTCAGATTTAGCCAGATGTGGTTGGCATTAAAAGTAATTGTGAAGCTGCATGTGCCAAGCAGATTTCCCTGCCAGCACACAGAAATCTTGATGGAAGACAGGGAGGAAGGCAGGAAGGCAGTCAAGCATTTGCTGACTATTTGCTGACTCTTTATTGAAGCCTTCTGTATGTTCCATTTGATACTTACAGCATGTATGTGGCACAGCCCCGTCTTCCAGACCCAGGCACATGCTTTTTCCAAACTGATAGGTCATTAAATAGGTTATTATGGTTTAAATTAAATGATTAATTTAATCAAAAGGCATCTGTAGCCAGTAGATGTTAATTGACCTACTAAGCCAATGATTAATTCAATTCAACTGATTCAATTAAATTAATTTAAACATCGGCTTTGTAGGTTAATAAACATTTATTCTCCCAAGACCTAATATATTTAAATAAAAAAGGAAACCTAAGACCCCAACACAAATATTATTGCAACTTACTGAAGGAACCAGCACTAACCAAAGCCTGTGGCACACTAATTTGTAATCTTTCTTTAAACTAAGCTGCAGACCTTTGACCCCTCTGGATTAAGGGAACATGGCAGAGACTGCTGGTTGCCACCCAATGTCCTTCATCATAACAAAACATTAATTTTTTGTTGGGCATATTGCCATCCACCTGAGATTATGTTTTTTAGCCTCTCTTGCAGACAGCTGTAGTCATGTGACTAATTTTTGGTCAATGACATAAGCAGCATTATGTCGGCCAGGAGTAGGGGCTCAACACTTCAAATTTTACTTTCATGTAAAAGAGGCCTGGTAATAATAGCACGTCTCCTAGCCATATTATCTTCTGTCAAGCCTAGGGTTTGGCACTTGTT
Source organism: Cheracebus regulus (assembly GCA_963574635.1). Lineage (NCBI taxonomy): Eukaryota > Metazoa > Chordata > Mammalia > Primates > Pitheciidae > Cheracebus > Cheracebus regulus. The sequence continues at coordinate 18,933 of CAUYQU010004736.1, forward strand.
CTCAGGATTGAACATGGCTGCCAAAGCTTCCGCTCTCAGACCTCACATCTGCATTCCAAGCAGAAAACTGAGAAAGAGGAAGGGAAGATCTTGCTCCTTTTTAAAAAGGACATACCCTGTAAATAGAATATAATGCTTCTTTTCTTTTTCTTTTTTTTTTTTAGACTTCACCCCCAGGCTAAAGTGCAGAGGTGCGATCTTGGCTCACTGCAACCTCTGCCTCCCAGGTTCAAGCGATTCTCCTACCTCAACCTCCCAAGTAGCTGGGATTACAGACATGCACCACCATGTCCAGCTAAGTTTTGTATTTTTAGCAGAGACGGGGTTTTGCTATTTTGGCCAGGTTGGTCTCAAATTCCTGGCCTCAAGTGATCCACCTGCCTCGGCGTCCCAAAGTGGCAGGATTACAGGCGTCAGCCACCATGCCTGGCCTAAGTAATTATTCTTATATGTCATTGACCAAAAATTAGTCATATGACTACAGCTGTCTGCAAGGGAGGCTAAAAAACGTAATCTCAGGTGGATGGCAATATGCCCAACAAAAAATTAGTGTTTTGTTATGATGAAGGACACTGGGTGGTAACCAGCAGTCTCTGCCATGTTCCCTTAATCCAGAGGGGCCAAAGGTCTGCAGCTTAGTTTAAAGACAGATTACAAATTAGCATGCCACAGGACCCACATTGGCTTTGGTTAGTGCTGGTTACTTCAGTAAGATGCAATAATATTTGTGTTGGAGTCTTAGATTTCCTCTTTTATTTAAAGATATTAGGTCTTGGAGGAATAAATATTAACTAACGTACAAAACCAATGATTTTTGAGACAGGGTCTTGCTCACTGCCCAGGCTGGAGCACAGTGAAGGGATCTTGGCTCACTGCAACCTCCACCTCCTAGTGATTCTCCTGCCTCAGCCTCCCAAGTAGCTGGGACTACAGGTATGCACTGCCACACCTGGCTAATATTTGTATTTTTTAGTAGAGATGGGGTTTCACCATGTTGGCCAGGCTTGTCTCAAACTCCTGGCCTCAATTGATCCACCTGCTTCAACCTCCCACAGTGCTGGGATTACAGGTGTGAGCCACTGTGCCCAGCTGTGGTGTCAGAATCGAATGAAATTATTATAGATGCACAGTTGGAAAACTGCTTGGTGTGTGGGAAAAAAACTAGACACCTTTTGGTGCTCAGGTGCATCTGTGCTGTGCTGAGCATGGCAGAAGGAAAAAAGTTTGGTCTTTCCTATTTCATACAGCAGAAGTGGGATTCAAGAAATAGCCATGATCAGAGCAATTGCTAACATGTTACCAAATTTTCTTAAAAAATACTTTTACTTTAAAAATCTGGAACTAAAATTTTTTATAACAATAGTATTCGAATAATGTACACATGAATACAAAATATGCTATTCTTATAGTTTTGTTTAAGAGGAAGATTAGGGTTGCCAGATCTAGCAAACAAAAATATAGAACATCCAGTTAAATCTGAATTTTAGATAAACACCAAATCATTTTCAGTACTTCCATGCAATATTTGGGACGTATTTGTGCTAAAAAATGATTTGTTTATCTGAAATTCAAACAACTGAGTGCCTTGTATTTTATCTGGAAGCTCTAAGAAAACAGAGACAATGTTACCTGTTATTAGAAGTATATATATTAATTTTTTAATTAAAAAAGGGCACTGAAAAGTAGTGTAAACCAAATTAAGGTGGAAAGTATAAGGTTACTAATACATTAATTTTCACATCATAATATATTAATTACTTATAATACATTAGTTACATTAGTTATCACATTAGAACTCATTAACAGCTGCATTCATTCTAATAGGAAGAGAGATACTAGAATGATTCCAAACTTAGGGCCCAATTATTCATTTAATAAATATTTATGAGCATCTATTACTTAAAAAGACCTGGGTTCAAATCCTGACTTGTTTTAGACTTTATATAGATGGCAATTCAAACTGTACAAAGAGTTTTCCTATAAACCAATTCTCTTCCAAAAAGTTGTTCATCAGTTAGTAATAGACAATAATTTCTGGCCAAGCACAGTGGCTCACGTCTATAATCCCAGCACTTTGAAAGGCCAAGGTGGGTAGATCATGAGGTCAGGAGTTCAAGACCAGCCTGGCCAACATAGTGAAATCCCGTCTTTACAAAAAAAACAAAAATTAGCCAGGCATAGTGACGGGTGCCTATAATCTCAGCTACTTGGGAGGCTGAGGCAGAGAATTGCTTGACCCCAGGAGGCAGAGGTTGCAGTGAGCCAAGATCATGCCACTACACTCCAGCTTGGGCAACAGAGTGAGACTTTGTCTCAAAAAAAGAAAAACATAATAATAATAACAACTTCTGCCCCATGTGTTAGATATATTTTTGTTCTGAAATTGCATTGCAGAAAAGTAGTGAAAAATACCTTTTTAAATTTCTTTTTACCTTACTTTTCCAGACTGAAAACTAGGATACTTATTTAACCCAGGAAAACAACTAATTAATAAATAATAGAAACATATGATTCATATAATATTATAACTAAAACTACATAGCAATTTGGAGTTTATAAAGTGCTTCTCACCTTATTGATTTCAGTAAACCTGCCCAACAGTCTTATAAGGCAGGTATTATTTGTATCCCCACTTGTCAAATAAGATGGGCTCAGGGTAGGTAAGAATGCTTCACATCCACTTACCTCTCCAGCAACAGGACTGGCTCTGAAACCCAAACCCCCTGCCTCCATGCTACGTATCCAAAGCAGTAAGTGACCAAGGGAGCAAGAAGCAAGGATTCTGAGATGGAAGGATTGGGCTTCCCATGGTTTCTCTGCCTTATTCCCTGTGTGAAAATGACAGTATCTATTCAAAAGATGACTATGTTTATATACATAGTGTATATGTTCAGTTATCTATGCCTTTATAACCAATCAACCCAAAATGTAGTGGCACCGAACAGCAACATTGATTGTCTCACATTTTCTGTGGGCACAGGTCAGCTGGGTCCTTTGGTTCAATGTCTCTCACATGCCTCCAATCAAGATGTTGGTTTGGGCTGGGAAATGACATCCACTTCCCAGCTCACTCACATGGCTGTTGGCAAACTTCAGTTCTGCAAGGGGTGTTGGACTAAGGACTTCAGTTCCTTGCTGCTGGCTGTTGGTGGAGGCTGCCCTCACTTCTTTGCCACATGGGTCTGTCCATAGGGCATCTTACAATATGGCAGCTGGCTTTCTCAACAGGAGCTAGGGAAAGAGTGGGAACAAGAGAAAAGACACAGTCTTCTGTAACCCAGTCTCAGAAATGACTTTCGACTACTTTTGAAATATTCTATTCATTATAAGTGAGTCCCTAGGTCTGGCCCACCCTCAACATAGGGAGATTAAAGAAGGGCATTAATACCAGGAGGTGGTCAGACACAGTGGCCCACGCCTGTAATTCTAGCACTTTGGGAGGCCAAGGCAGGTGGATCATGAGGTCAGGAGTTCAAGACCAGCCTGGCCAACACAGTGAAACTTTGTTTCTACTAAAAACACAAAAATTAGCTGGGCATGGTAGTAGGTGCCTGTAATCCAAGATAGTCAGAAGCTGAGGTGGGAGAATCATTTGAACCTGGGAGGCAGAGGTTGCACTGAGCTGAGATCACATTATTACACTCCAGCTTGGGTAACAGGGTGAGACTCCCCCCACCCTCAAAAAAAAGGAGTTAAGAACCACTGGGGCATCTTAGAAGGCTGCCTATAGAGGTGGATCCAAGATGGTCTAATAGAAACAGCTCTGGAGTGCAGTTCCCAGCGAGAACAACGCAGAGGGTGAGTGATCACGGCATTTCCAAACAAGTTTTCATTGCCCACAGACCAGGAGATTCCTGGGCAGAAAAGTGCCACGAGTCTCCAGCATGGCTGCTTCAGCTGGCATAGTCAGTCTCCACACAAAAACTCACACAAATCTGGGTGGCTGTTTCAATTGGTGCCTGGAATGCCTGGGAGACAGAGTCACCCATTCAATTGAAAAAAAGAGGGCTGAAATAGGGAGCCAGGTGATCTGGCTTGGTGGGTCCCACCCCCGCAAAGACCAGCAATCTGAAACACTCTGGATTAAGAGTTTCACAGCAAGCACATCTGGACCCGGGACAGTCCAGCTCTGTGGGGGGAAGGGCATCTGCCATTACCAAGGCAGTCCACCATTACCAAGGCAGTCTGCCATTACAGACACAATCCGCCATTACCGAGGCAGTCTGCCATTACTGAGGCAGACCACCATTACTGAGGCAGTTCTAACTATACCTCTACAAACAAAACTGCAAGGAAGTTCACACAGCAGGTGGGCAGAGCCCATGGCAGCTCAGCAACACCTCTGCTGGCAGACTGTGACTAGGCTACCTCCTCGCTGGGCAGGGTATCTCTGAAAAAAGGCAGCAATATGTCAGGAACTTATAAATAATGCCCCACCTTCCCAGGACAGAGCACCTGGGAAAAAAAGGCTGTTATGAGTTCCACTGCAGCAGACTTAAATGTACCTGCCCAGCAACTCTGAATGGAACAACAGAGCTCACAGCTCAGCACTTGAGCTCCTATAAGGGACAGACTGTCTCCTCAAGCAGCTCCCTGACCCCTGTATATCCAAAGAGACACCTCATAAAGGAGAGCTCAGGCTGACATCTGGTGGGTATCCTTCTGGGGCAAAGATAATGGAAGAAGAAACTGGCAGCAACCCTTACTGTTCAGCAGCCACCGCAGGTGATCCCCAGGCAAGCAGGGTCTGGAGTGGACCTCCAGCAGTCCTACAGCAGAGGGGCCTTGAGGGAATCTGTAGGGATCGCTCCCGTGAGGCCCCTGGGAAATGTGCCTCCCCATACAGTGAGCTTGAGCCTGGACACAGATCCCTAGTTGGGGGAGTTGAGCTAAGGGAAAGTAGGAACCGAGAGAGGAACTATATGTTATCCAAAATAATGAACAGACATTACCTTTTGGATATGAGGACTTAGGAGGCATTGTGTCTACTTTTGGCTCCTTATGGTTTATTGCTTGTGTTCATTTTG
>CAUYQU010004738.1:0-13257 GCA_963574635.1 Cheracebus regulus
TGCACTCCAGTCTGGGCAACAGAGCAAGACTCCATCTCAAAATAAATAAATAAATAAATACCAATGTCAGGCATCATAATACATCTGTGCAAGAAATTATTACAACTTTTTAAAAGAGATAAGACAGCATATGTTTGTTAATTTAATGTTAGCGTCTGGGCTTGCTTTCTTTTTCACTTGTTTTTGAGACAGTCTCCCTCTATCAGGAGTGTGATAGTGCAATCATAGTTCACTGCAGCCTCAACCTCCTGGGCTCAAGCAGTCCTCCCACCTCAGCCTCCCAAGTAGCTAGGACTACAGGCACACATCACCACTCCTGGCTAATTTTTAAATTATTTTGTAGAGATGGGGGTCTCACTATGTTGCCCAGGCTGGTCTTAAACTCCTGGGCTTAAGTGAGCCTCCTGCATTGGCCTCCCAATGTGCTGGCATTATAGGCATGAGCCACCGTGCCTGTCCACTTCTCGCTTTTCTTTGTCAGGTAGCCTTACCCTAGTTTGTATCTTTCCCTTTGCTGTATCTATTTTTCTTGACCATTTATAAATATTTTTAAGAAGAAGCCTATCTTTGCCCAACTCCGGTCAGGGTCATTGGCAATTCATATAGCTACTTGATTGTTACAGTCCTCAACAAAAATAAACTCCCATCTATTACAAAGAGAAGGAATGGGGTGGGGCCAGTACATTTCAGGCCCACTGCCGTCTTTCTTTTTAGTCCTATCAGACTTCTCAATATTTTGACAACCCAATTAGATTGAGCATTGTAAAAATCCTATTACAATAAGATGTGTAAGAGTAACCATTTCCTGATATACCTAAAAATCTCAGGAAATTTGCTTAGTCCACTCAGTGATGACAAAATTGGTTGGGTAGGATCAAGTTCTGAATATTCCTCTGGCGTCTCTTCCCACCCTGGCAATGGGTGAAGACGGGAAAAAGTTACTTAAGAGACACAGGGTCCAATTTACCTGCATGAAATTTGAGGAGGCAGTGACTCTCCTAATTAGAACCATGGGCCTTTGGAGAGAAAGGACCAGATGTCCAATATATAATTATGCAATGAACGAAGGAAATTACGGACCAGTTCATGCTTTACTCAAGAGAAGTGGATCTCACCGTAGAGGGAAACGTGCCTGTTCCTTTCTTGGACAACGAGACACTGTTGGACACTGGTGACTGGTGAATGACATTGTAGGACCCAGGACCTGGGATATCATTCTGAAAGGGAAGAGAAGGTGGCATCATCAAGACACTTCAGTTCCATCATGCTTTCCCACAGGCGCTACATGCATTCACACTAAGCCTCACCGTAATCGCACAGCACAGGCGCTACCATTGCTCGGCGGGTGACAGCTTGGCTCCGCCATTTCCTGACTTGCCCACTCAATTACCAAGGGGTGGGGCTGGAATTCCAATCCAGACTAGGATTCCCAAAGCCCTTGCTCGTTCTACTATGCCATGATGAATTCTAAAAGAACACAGTTGTTTTTTCACGTCATTAGAGAAATGGGCATAAAATGGGACACTGGACGCGGCTGAGGAGCAAGTCAGCGTGCAGCAATTGGGTAAGCCAAACCCATGGCAAGGGAAGGGTGAGTGATTGCACGTTCACCCCACCCCACCTGACTCAGCTTCCTCCTCGGCCTTTCAGAAGAGAAACCAGGGAGTGTTTCTGTTTATGAAGCAAAACGAAACAAAAACAACCTTCATCCCAAACAAGGCCGTTTCTAACTCAGACAAAAAGAGGCAAGCTCTTGAGGCTCAAGTGCTGAATGGTGCAGGCATGTGAGAGAGGAGTAAACAAGAGGTCGATTCCAAGTTCATTTCTGCTGCGGCAGCTCATTGGGCTTTCATCACATTTCCCATGCTAGTTACCATGGGGAAGTAAATGCTGACAGAAGCTGGCCGAGCACGCAGTATGAGACACTAAGGATGCTCCCCTGTTGCAAGAGGTTCCTGGGTACCTGCTTGGTGCCAGAAGTTTTTCAAAGTTTGTCTCATTTTCACCATCGGCCAGGGAGGGAGGGATTATTGTCCCCATTTGATAGACGGAGACACTGAGGGCACATGGAGATTAATATGCCCAACGTCCCACTGCCGTAAGTGGCAGTACCTGACTTCAGTGCCAAGTGCACGGTGTGTGCCGTCTCGTTTACTCCTCACACAAGCCTTTTACAGCGAGGTATGGTCAGGGCCACTTTAAGGCAACGGAGGCCCTGAGACACTGGGCCATAGCTAGTAAGTGGCAAAGCCCGGAGCTGAGCCCAGACAGCACGACTCCAGACCTTGCTCTCTCCAGTCTCTGCCGCTCAGGCCTGGCCTGTCTCCACCATCCCTCCTGCCTTCCTCAGGGTAGAAAGCTCAAGGCAGCATCAGTGCCTTCCAGGACTTTCCAGTCTGGCTGGGCAGTATGTAATTATGGTTTTACATAAGGGATCAGGTCAAAGTGCTAGTCACAGGTTCTTCTGTGCTGACTTTTAAATTCAGTGAGTCCTTTCACCCTTGCCCCATGGCAGGTGGGGACAGGGGAGCTGATTCCTGCTTTAGGTGAAAATGGTCCTGGCAGAACTGACTGCCACGGAGGGTGAGGCAGGCAGCAGAAGGCGCTGCGGAGCCAGGTACACTGGCACTCCAGGCCGACGGTGCAGGAGAACCCTGGTGTTGTGCATGCAGATGTGAAGGGCCAAGGGGAGACAAGGAAGAGACTTTTTCAGGCAGCTGTTTCAGCGCAAGCATCAATTTACTGAGAGCTCATTGTGTGCCATGCACTTTCCTGAGAACTTTACACGTACGCTTAGCTCGCTTAGTCTCCATTTGAAAGAAGCTGGGGGCAAAAGAGATAAAGCCCACATAACTAGTAAATGTCAGAGCCAGAACGGAGGCGCTCTGACCAGAGTCTGCTCTTACCCACGAAACCAAACTAACTCTCAAATGAGATTGTATAGGATTAAAAAACAAAAAACTGGTCGGGTGTGGTGGCTCACGCCTGTAATCCCAGCACTTTGAGAGGCCGAGACAGGTGGATCACGAGGCCAGAGATCGAGACCATCCTGGCTAACACAGCAAAACCTTGTCTCTACTAAAAATACACAAAATTAGCTGGGCGTGGTGGCACCCGCCTGTAGTCCCATCAGGAGGCTGAGGCAAGAGAATCGCTTGAACATGGGAGGCAGAGGTTGCAGTGAGCCAAGATCGCACCACTGCTCTCCAGCCTGGGTGACAGGCAAGACTTCATCTTAGAAACAAAACAAAACAAAACAAAACAAAACAAAACCACTGGCTTATGAATCAGAAATTTTCATCTCAGTGCTGCTACAAGCTAAGTGATTATTGAGCAAGTCATCTCTCTGGGCTTGCTTATTCGTAAGTTCAAGGTGCTGGCTTGGGGTGCTTTTGAGCTTCCAGAGTCCCTGTCTCTAGGAAAGCTGACACAGGAAGTGTCACTGTGACTTTTCTAGGTTTAAAAAGTAGATAGTGAAGACACACACCTCCAGCTGCCAGTCTATCACCACACTCTCAACCTGACCATCAGTTCACAAGAATTTTCTGAGCACTCGTATGTGTCTGAGGAGCTAGGGTTTCCAGACAAAATACATGCTCCAAATGCCTGTTCCATCCTACTGTCCAGTTAAATTAGAATTTCAGATAAACCGCAGATGGTGATTTTGGCATATCTCATGCAATATTTGGAACATACTTGTACTAATAAAGTTGCCATTTAGCTGAAATTCTAATTTAACTAAACATCTTATATTTTCATTTGCTGAAGCTCACAACCTTCCTGGGTTTTAATCACACTTTAATTCTGCCACATTGCAAACTCGCTTGAGTCCAGGGCAAATGGGAAGTGGGCTGTTACCACTCAGCCTGGAGGAATGGAGCACTGCCTGTGTGATCTTAGTGAGCAAAAGGAGAGTCCTGCAGGCAGTGGCAGCCTGTGAGGACAACTGTTAAAAATTCCAAAATGTTGCTGGTACTGGCTTGCAATTGGCCAGGTGGGAGTACTTACACCGCAAAAAGGGGCAGATGCTGCATCCCAGCACTTTTCTTTGAGGAGGGTGCGTGGTGTTTGACCAACACACCACCACTTGTGTGCAGCACCTAAGCAGGTCTCTGGGAGGGAAATGTCAGGCATTCTCCGGCAACTTCGAGAGGTGGGTGGGTGGCACCCTCGGAGAGACCGTTCGCCTGTGCAGTAACAGTTCCTGTGACTGACATCCTGTGACTTGGATGAATTTAGGCCTCTCAGAGCAAACCCCAGAGAACAAGAATCCAAGTTATGACTGGTGTGAACTTAGTGACTCCTTGATTTCTTGGCAAAAACCAAATAAACAAACAAAATAAAAACATCATGTGTAGAGAGGGAGAAGGGAAGAGAACTCAGGTTTACTAGCACTCTATGGAAGCCTGGCGCCAGAGGCCCTACCCACCGTCTCCTTCACTGCCTCTTAGTGTGAGGATTAAAGAGGTCAATACACATAAAGCAGGTGGAACAGTGCCGACACAGCCCGCCATCCCATCACCACCACCATCCCCACACATGATGCTGCCTGTCACTGCCTCCATGGAGCCAGGACCCTCCCTCGGGAGTCACAAACCTTCAGAGTGGGACTGGGCAGCTTATTAGCAGCCCCTTGAAGTCCCCTGAGTGGGATGGGGGCAAAAATGCAATTCAGCAAACACTGAAAGCTACTGCACATCAGGACCTGTGCCTAGAGTGGAAGATACAGGCGCAACCTGTTAGCAGCTCACAAGGTCTAGAAACGGGATGAAGGAGCTGCATCACACCATGCTAAAGGATGGATGTGCGCTTGCAACTCGCTGGGAAATGCACACAGTTGAGCTGGGGTCATTCAACCCATTTTTGAGGGATTTGTGGGGTCTGGAAAGGACAGCAATGACTGCTGTTCAAGGAGCCCCTAGGCAGGTGCTGAAGAGAAGATAGCACACACATTAACCTCATGTCAAGGGCGTAAGATGGGCTGTGGGAAGTGCTTCCACCTGGGGAAGATGCTGGGGAAACGAGTCTGAGGAGCAGGAGCTGCTACCTGGTTCGTCCTCACTCTGCCCAGCCTTGACTGCACAAGCTACTTCACCTTCTTTTCATCTTGGGATCATTATCTGAAAAGTGTGGATAATGATGGGATTTAGTTCACAGGGTTATCATGGGGATTAAATGCGGCAATAACTGCAAAGGTCTTTGAGGGGTACCTTGGCACGTCATCAGTGCCAGCCCAGAGTTTGCAGACCCCTTAGGAGAGGGTACTGGTGACTGACATGGAGAAGTCAGACTTCACACAGAGCAGGGCACAGGGCAGACCCTACTGTGGGTCAAATATGCAGCTGAGGGCACCCTTGGGGCAGCTGTCCCCTTGCACACAGTGACCTCTGCGAACTGAACTTCCTTTCATTTCAACATCCCTGGTCTAGTGTCATATCAAGTTAACAAGTGAACAATATTAACTTTGTTCAATTTCACCGCAAATTAAACACTGGCTGGCTTACCATTTGGGAGGGTAGATTTACTGCCAGGCTATGTATGTGGCATTAATATATATTTTTAGACGGTGCCTATCTAGAGTACATGGTCCCTATGTCCTACCAGTATTTATTTATTCAAGCCTGGAAGGGATGAGGTTTAGAACCATGAAACAGTCATTCCTGACAAGGGCTTACCTACCCTATTACAACATCTTTATTTTCAGGATGTGGAAACAGAGAAGCAAAGACATAAAGTGGTGTCCTTAGGGGTACTCAGTTTGGGAAACAGTGACCACAATCCAGGGTGAAGTGGGGACAGAACCAGGGAGGCAGGGGAGGAAAATGTCCCGCAGGCTGCTGGGCTGTGCTGTGTCACACATATTAGTTAGGCAAGTCTCTTCATGCACACAAAGTCACCAGCACATCTGTAAATAACTTGAAAATGTTCAGGAAAACAGACTTCATTTCTAGCAGCCAAAATTGCCAGTCCAGACACTGAGCTCTGTGAAGGATTCCTTGTACCCAGCAGTAAGATTCTCATGGGGAATGTGAGCTGGGCCAGGAGGCTCTGATGGTTCACTGCAAAGTTAGCCTGATAAGGTAAGTGCGCAGTCCCAAGGGCACTGATTCTCCATGTCAGAGATGTGTCCAGGGGGCCGCAGGACTCCTGTGAGGAGGCAGCCATGTTCCATCAGGAGCAAGCGTGTGCGTGGCTAATGCTTTAAGAAGAGTGGTGAGGCACTGGAGTCTTAAAATCAGTTTTTAATTTGTATTGCCTCACTAAATGATCGGGTGATGTCAAACAAAATCTTTAACTGTCGATGCCCATTTCCTTTAGGAAAAATGAGAATGAGCATAGAGTAGGATTTTGGTTTTCGGTTGTTATGCCTTAAGGAGACCTCAAAAATTACATAATCCAAATTTTATGTTTCAGTTGAGAAAACTGAAGCCGAGAAAAGTCAAGTGACTGGTTTAAAGGCCCACAGCCAGTGACAGAGCAGGACACAGAATGCCTGATTTATGGATCCCATGCCCTTTCCATAAAATCGCATGCTTACTTATAAAATGCCTGCAAATGCTGAGATGAAAGTTTTCGTATTGTCAAGTAATACGACATTTGAAAAGTTGGACCCCAATCTCAGCAATTTCTGTCTATATTCGATGCTGCCTATGGGTTTGGCTCCCTGCCCCTTGGTTCCTTCAGTCGAAAATGTTCTGAAAAGCAATCATCTTTTAAAACACGAACTTTACAAGTCAGCCCGTTTGGTTTCTGAATTTGAGTGTTCAGAACTAGATCGCAGAGGATAGGGCCCAGCACGTTAGCTGACATTCTCCCCTGTCTTCAGCTTGGTCTGTTTTGCTGAGGCCTTTTCAGAAATTTGCTGACTTTTGCAGGCCAAATTTACAACTTTGCAGGCCACAAAGGCAGGCGTGGTGCAGTATGTGGAAAGAGCAAGAGGCTTTGGAGTGAACTAGACCTGGGCTGAGGTCTAATTCTTTAACACTGATTCAGCATGCATTTATTCTGAGCCTCTTATGTGCCAAACCCTGCGTGGTGTGACCTTGGGTGGGTCATTTAACTTCCCTAAGCCTCAATTTCCTCTTGTGTTAAATTAAAATAACAAACCCTTCCTTTCAACATTGTTCTGAGGATTAGAAATAAAAGTACACATAGTAAGGGTAAGTAAATGGTGGCTGCTATTATTTTTATTGGAGGCTGGGCTGCAAATATCCTGAGATGAACAATATATTATCATTAAATTGACAAATGAGAAATCAGACAGAAAATGGGAATGAGCCAAACAGTGGTAAAACCCCATCTCTACTAAAAATACAAAATTTAGTCAGACATGGTGGCAGGTGCCTGTAATCCCAGCTACTTGGGAGGCTGAGGCAGAAGAATCGCTTGAACCCAAGAGGCGGAGGTTGCAGTGAGCCGAGATCATGCCACTGCACTCCAGCCTGGGGGACAGGAGTGAGACTTCGTCTCAAAACAAACAAACAAACAAAAAACAGAGAAACTAGAGAGAGAAGAAAACTCCTGAGTGAATATGTATCATCTTTGGAGAAAACCTACAAGTTATCTAAAACTGTGTGTGTGGTGTGTGTGAGTGTGTTTGTGTGTATACACTCTATTCTTTATTATTTGCTTTCTTAGAATCCTAAAATATCAGAAGTGGAAGAAACTTAAAGCATTCTCTAGTTCAGAGTTCTCATCTACCAAGGAGGAATCAGGCTAAGGCCACCAGGGCTGGCCAAGGCCCCTCACTCCATGCCTTGGCTCTGTTCAGAGCCTAGATCTCCTCATTCTCTCTCTGCCATCTGGGGAAGGTGATAGGATAAAAGCCATTTTTAGAGTGCAGAAAAAGGTATCTGAAATGATGACTCCTCCAAAAGAACATTATTCCAAAGGTCTTGCTTAAATGAATGAAGGAATGAAAAACTTTTTCGACTCTAAGGATGCCTGTGAGTTGCTTCTGCCCCCTGCTGGTGAGAGAGGAGAAAGTCAGGTCCCAGAAATCTCAAAGATTAAGTAAGGACAGGTCAGGAACCACGCGGAACGTTCCAGGTTAGACAGGAAGAGATGCGGCAAAATTTAAGGAAGGGGTCGGGGGTGGGTAACACAGGAACATGATAACACATTTTTTTTTTTTTTTGAGATGGAGTCTCAGTCTGTTGCCCAGGCTGGAGTGCAGTGGCACAATCTTGGCTCATTGCAACTTCTGCCTCCCAGGTTCAAGCTGATTCTCCTGCCTCAGCCTCCAAAGTCGTTGAGATTACAGGCACGCACCACCACTTCTGGTTAATTTTTGCATTTTTAGTAGAGATGGGGTTTCACCCCATTGGCCAGGCTGGTCTCAAACTCCTGACCTCAGGTAATCTGTCCACCTTGGTCTCCCAAAGTGCTGGGATTACAGGCGTGAGCCACTGCACTCAGCCAATAACACATTGTTTAAGGATTTTTTTTTGAGATGGAGTCTTGCTCTGTTGTCCAGGCTGGAGTGCAATGGCGGGATCTTGGCTCACTGCAACCTCTGCCTCCTGGATTCAAGCAATTCTCCTGCCTCAGCCTCCTGAGTAGCAGGGATTACAGGCGTGAGCCACCGCGCCTGGCCAGAAGTGTTTTTGTTTTTTGTTTTTTTAAAAAGGAGGGCAGTCCTTGTTATCCAGGTAATTTTTTTTTTTTTTTTTTTTTCCCACACAGGGTCTCTCTCACTCTGTCACCCAGGCTGGATTACATTTGCGCTATCTCAGCTCAATGCAGCCTCAACCTCCCGGGTTCAGTGATTCTCTCTCCTCAGCCTCTTATGTAGCTGGGACTACAGGCACGCAACACTACGTCCAGCTAATTTTTATACTTTTTTTTTCTTGTAGAGACGGGGTTTCGCTGTTACATGGGCTGGTCTCAAACTCCTGGCTCAAGCGATTCTCCCACCTCAACTTCCCAAAGTGCTGGGATTACAAGCATAAGCCACCATGCCCAGCCCTCAAAGGTAATTCTAGATATATTAGATTCTTCTTTTCCTCTCATGTTATTTGAAGTCACGTGATTTCCTCTCATATGGATAGGGAAGGTTTTTAAAAAAATATTTTACTTAATTGACAACACTTGGGAATTTTTTAGTTTTATAATGATTTTTAAAAAATTTTATAATGATTTTTAAAATTTTTAGTTTTATAATGATTTTTTAAGAAAAAATTTTTTTTCTTAAAAGAGCTTTGCTACAGCTTAGTATTTTTGGCACCATAAATCCGGACATAGATTTTTTCCCTGGATGTCCCATTTTTCAGGCTTCTTCTTACAGTTAGTCCAGTCGGTGGCCCTCAGTGGCACTGGTGTGGTGGCTCCTGGGATCACACTGCCCTCCACTGTCCACAGAGAGACACAGCCGCCAGGTAGGACATGCCTGTCCCACGAGGCTAAAACTAAAGAATCCCTAAGACAACGTCATTACCTTCTTATGAGAAAATCTCTTGGCTTGACTATTGAATCCTTTTTTTTCTGATTCTGGAATTATCCAAGCTTGAGATTTAAAAGGAATGGAGGATTGGGTTGGATATGCAGCAGTAAAACCTAAACAATAAAAATAAAATAAAAGCAAAATGAGTACAAAACAATGATTGACAAATGTGGAAAACAGAGGTATATGTTAAAGTTTTATTTTAAATATTAGAGAAGAAAAACTTGCCTTCTGGCAGGAAATAGACATGAAACAGAATTTTTTTAAAGATAGTCTCGCTCTGTCACCCAGGCTGGAGTGCAGTGGTGTGATCTTGGCTCACTGCAACCACGACCTCAAAACCACATCACACACTGGGGCTCAGGAGGGACAGCATTAGGAGGAATACCTACCGTAGGTGACGGGGTGATGGATGCAGCAAACCACCACGGCACATGTATACCTGTGTAACAAACCTGCACGTTCTGCACATGGACCCCAGAACTTAAAGTATGATAAATAAATTTTCTTAACAAGTATTCCCCATTTTCTTTCCCTCTTGGCAATTTGTCAGACTTTCCCTCTCCAGCTCTTACACTAGTGAGATGTGGTCACATAAAGTGACTTAAAGCAGGCTGTCCCAGGGAAAAGCATGGAGACAATAGAAAAGACATTCTTGCCAGGCAGGAAGGACATGGGAAAACTATTTTGGGAGCAGCCTGGACAAGGCGCAGGCAGAGGACACAGGAAGTGTCCTCACTGCTCCTTGGCCTAGATTCAGACACCAGCATTAGGCCGTTAAAATCCAAAGAGGTTAGGGAAATCCCAGCACGGGGCTGGCTCTCACTTTTCAGGACACTGTGCAAGACAGGCGTAAGTTTTCATTTCTGCTTTGAGCAGACATGGGGTTAAAAAGCAGAAAGGGGTCATCTATAGAAAGTGAAGTTAAAAGTTCACATGTATAGGTTGTGATGTATAAATACACATCTGGTGTATAAACTCCCCTCCTGCTGAGACTTCCACAACTGCTAGAACTGGGCAGCATCGATCTGCATAGCAAGTTGATTACAGACCCTAACCTGTAAGTGTAATGGACTGACTCCAGTTTTTTGATGTTTCGCGGCTGATAGCTCTTCACCTCCACCACTCCCTCATTCTCTTCTGCCCCACCATTGGCCAAGCAGATGAGAAAGCCCAGTGCTCCCTCCTGTGGCACCAGCTGGAAGTTAAAACCACACAAACCCCTGCCCTCAGTCCAGCCCCCTTTTCCAACCATAACAAAACCCCCAAGCGAGGCTCTTTTCCCTGCTCTCTCAAGCCATCATTGGATCAGGGGAGGAAGGCTGTGCTGCTATCCTCAGAAGGCCTCACTATGCGGGTGATAAGCCTTTTTCTACACTCTTGATGAGCGTGTGTGTGGCACTGTCAGTCTTGAAATCTAAACCAAATTCTGGGTGGGGGGTGCATCCTTACTCTGTAGGTCATTCACAAGAGTAAGCCAAATTATTTTAACATCAGAATCCTAACCCTCAGAGAGAAAATGTGTGCAGAAATGGGCGGAAAAAGTCAAGAGAAGGAAAGAATAAAGTATGTGTCAGCCATGGCAGAGAGTGGTTTGTATGGAAACCACTGGTAAGGCTCATTTCTTCATCTCTGAATTTCTTAAAAGACAATGCTCCTCTTCAGAGCGGGAAGCCTGAAGACAATAGCGACCCCTCAAGGGGTACTCTCTTGAACCAGCTTCACAGATGAGGAAACTGAGGCTTAGAGGGATTATGTTACTCATCCAAATCACCCAGCACTTAGCGGAACAGGTGGGGTGTGCACATGATTTGCCTAATGAGCCCAGGCTCTTGAGCTCTGAGCTGTGCTTCTTCTTCCTGAGCTGGCCTCTAGTAAGTGCTCAATGAATGGATGACTGACACGATGGGGAGAGGGACACACAAGCCTAACCTGCGTGGGTGGAGGATGAAGCAAGTCAAAGGAGCTGAATACATGTTTAAGCAGAAAATATTTGGGGATATCAATATACAGTATATTTATTCTTCTCCTCCCCTCTCCTCCCCTCCCCATTTAAGTAGATGAATGGCTATGTTTTTGGTTTGTTTGCTTTAAGAGAGCTATACAGCAAATCAAAAGGCAGAAGCAGCTGCAAGACTTCCTGGCTTTTGTTTCTAAAAACCTAAGCCTATAGAACAGCTAAGAGAGTGTGCAGAGGAGGCACTAAAGAAAAGGACATTATTTAGAAAAGGTTAAAGGAAGGACATTCTCCTGGGGACAGGAGAGGTTTCTGCCTGACTGGAAGGAGAGCCGAGGCTTCTGGCTCTAACAGAATGGCCTGTCACAGCAATCAGATGAAACGATCAGAAAAGAATTTTTGAAAACCACTCTGGATGGCTGAACTCCTGCTTCTAACCAAAATGGGACCAGATTTGCCCTCCCAGCTGGAAAAAAAGTTAAAAATGGGCAAGATATATGAAGCAATCAAGACATTGGACATCAGGCAACAAAGGACAGGGATCTCTGAGAGAAGCAAAATAAATGAGGCTGGCAATAAGATGGCCCCAGCTTTCTGCCAGAAGAAAATCTCCAGGCCACAGCACAGAAAGAAGGGCTCTGGATGGGGCCCCGTGGTCTTCCTGAGTCAAGGAAATGGATCTGGGAGTCCAGAAAGGGCACGACAGCTGAGTTCACAGAACAGAGTACCAGAGAAGAGAGAGCTATGGAGCTCTGCAAAGGGACCCCTGAGTGAGTTCCTGGGTATCACCCAACACGGGGGCATCAGAAAATTACCCAAAGCTGGAGAAAGAGCCGCCTGACAGAATTCAAGTGAACAATCCCAGAGGCTTCCACAGGGCCAGGAATAGCTCCTGTTTTCATGAGTCATAGCAGGAAAACCTCATAATTCATGGAACATAAATTATGTAGGAGGGTTTCACCTCAGAAGTATGGCAAAATTACCCCTAGACTAAATGCTGCTCTGGTTCCAGCTAACAAAGCTTAAAAGCCAGACTGGAAAAGATCAAACTGTTTCCAAATAATTCAACTGCATCTCAGAACAAAGCACAAGAATATTTACGGGACTACAAAAATAGCACCTAAGAAGTAAAATTCAAAATATTTGGCACTGATACATTTAATAAGAGAAAGAAGGAAAAAATATACTTCAAAATGGGGGGAAAATAAACAAAACCAACTCAGAAATGATATAGATGATAAAATTAGTAGAGAAGAACATTATAACTGCTACACTAACTGTATTTCATATATTCAAGAAGCCAGAGAAAAGACTGAACATATTAAGTAGACATGGAATATACAATGAAAGATCCAAGATATAATAAAAAGATGCAAATCAAACTTCCAGATGTGAAAACAAAGATGTCTGAGATTAAAAATATAGTAGATGCCCAGGCACAATGGCTCACACCTGTAATTCCAGCACTTTGGGAGGCTAAGGCAGGCGATCACCTGAGGTCAGGAGTTAAAGACCAGCCTGACCAACATGGAGAAACTCCATCTCTACCAAAAATACAAAAAGTAGCTGAACATAGTGGTGAGTGCCTGTAATCCCAACTATTCGAGAGGCTGAGGCAGGAGAATCGCTTGAACCCATGAGGGAGAGTTTGCAGTGAGCCAAGATTGCACCATTGCACTCCAGCTTGGGCAACAGAGTGAGACTCTGTCTCAAACAGACAAACAAAACCACTCGATGAGATGAATAGCAAATTAGACATTACAGGAAAAAAAGATTAGTCAACTTGAAGATATAGAAATAAAACTATATAAAATAAAACACAGAGAGAAAAAGGACAAGAAAAAGGATTAGTGAGCTG
>CAUYQU010004739.1:0-12150 GCA_963574635.1 Cheracebus regulus
GTGGAACAATGATCAAGTGAGACAGTGATATTCACTGGGAAGGGGCGTGAGGGAGCATTCTGGAGCTAAGAAACGTTTTCTATCTTGATAAGGGTAGTCGTTATCTGTGTGTGTGTGTGTGTGTGTGTGTGTGTGTGTGTGCGCGCGCGCGCGCGCGCGCACTGTGGCTCATGCCTGTAATCCCAGCACTTTGGGAGGCTGAAGTGGGCGGATCACAAGGTCAGGAGTTTGAGACCAGCCTGACCAATATGGTGAAACCCCGTCTCTACTAAAAATACAAAATTTAGCCGGGCGTGGTGGCAGGCGCCTGTAATCTCAGCTACTTGGGAGACTGAGGCAGGAGAATTGCCTGAACCTGGAGGCGGAGGTTGCAGTGAGTTGAGATCGAGCCATTGCACTCCATTCTGGCGACATTGTGAGACTCCGTCAAAAAAAAAAAAAAAAAAAAAAAAAAATTCATGGAGCTATATACGTAAGACTTGTGCACTTTATCACTTATTCTAGAAAAATCAGTACAATTCGAAACAAATAAATGCATTTCCACTTCTCTTTTAAATTTATTTTTTAACTTTTATTTTAGGTTCAGGGGTACATGTGCACGTTTGTTATATAGGTAAACTATGGGGGTGACACGGGGGTTTGGCGTACAGATTGTTTTGTCACCCAGGTGCTAAGCATAGCAACAGATAGTTCTTCCTTCTTCTTCTTCTTCTTCTTTTTAATTGAGAGGGAGTCTCCCTCTTGTTGTCCAGGCTGGAGTGCACTGGGGCGATCTCAACTCACTGCAACCTCCACCTACCGTGCTCAAGCGATTCTCCTGGCTTAGCTTCCTGAGTAGCTGGTATTACAGGTGCCCGCCACTATTCCAGGCTAATTTTTGTATTTTTAGTAGAGATGGGGTTTCACCATGTTAGCCAGGCTTGTCTTGACTTTCTGATCTCAGGTGATCCGCCTGCCTCGGCCTCTGAAAGTGCTGGGATAACAGACGTGAGCCACCAGCCCCGGCCTAGATAGTTATTTTTCTGATCTTCTCCCTCA
This sequence comes from Cheracebus regulus, assembly GCA_963574635.1. Classification (NCBI taxonomy): domain Eukaryota; kingdom Metazoa; phylum Chordata; class Mammalia; order Primates; family Pitheciidae; genus Cheracebus; species Cheracebus regulus. The sequence goes on from CAUYQU010004739.1 coordinate 1,039, forward strand.
TTCCACCCTCCACCCTCAAATAGGCCCTGGTATCTGTTGTTCCCCTCTTTGTGTCCATGTGTTCTCAATATTTAGCTCCTGCTTATATTAAGGTGAGAACATGTAGTATTTTGTTTTCTGTTCCTGGGTTAGTTTGCTAAGGATGATGGCTTGCAGCTCCATCCATGTTCCTGCAAAGGACATCCATCATCTTGTTCTTTTTTATGACTGCATAGTATAGTATTCTGTGGTGTACCATGGAATAGTACCACATTTTCTTTATCCAGTCTACCAGTGATGGGCATTTAGGCTGATTCCATGTCTTTGCTATTGTGAGTAGTGTTTCAATGAACATTCACGTGCATGTGTCTCTATGGTAGAATGATTTCTATTTCTTTAGATAGATACCCAGTAATAGGACAGCTGGGTGGAATGATAGTTCTGTTTTTAGTTCTTTGAGGAATCACCACTCTGCTTTCCACAATGGTTGAACTGACATACACTTCCACCAGTAGTGTGCATTTCTTTTTCTCCACAACCTCGCCAGCATCTGTTTTTTAACTTTTTAATAGTAGCCATTCTGACTGGTGTGAGATGGTATCTCATTGCAGTTTTGATTTACTTTCTCTAACAATTAGTAATATTATTTTTTCATATGCCTGTTGGCTGCATGTATGTCTTCTTTTGAAAAGTGTCTGTTCGTGTCCTTTGCCCACTTTTTAATGGGGTTGCTTTTTGCTTATAAATTTGTTTAAGTTCCATATAGATTCTGTATATTAGACCTTTGTCAGATGCATAGTTTGCAAATATTTTCTCCCATTCTATAGGTTGTCTGTTTACTCTGTTGATAGTTTCTTTTGCTGTGCAGAGCTCTTTCATTTAATTAGATCCCATTTATCAATTTTCGCTTTTGCTGCTATTGCTTCTGGTGTCTTTGTCATGAAACCTTTGCCAATTCCTATGTCCAGAAAGTATTTCCTAGGTTTTCTTCCAGGATTTTAGAGTATTAGATTTTACATCTAAGTCTTTAATATATCTTGAGTTGATTTTCATTCTTAAAAAGTGAATCTACTTAATCAAAACCCTAAATAAAGAATATTTCCAGTGTTCTATAAGTATTATAAGAACTAGGAAGATGAGAGTCACTTTGTAAGAGGTATTCGGGACACATTGCCCTAGAACACAGCAGCCTCTAGCAACAGTAATGCCTGAGAAGGGGAAAGGGGTATAAACTTGTTTCTCAAAGCATAGTCTAGGGACCAGCAGTATTGGCATCATGTGGGAGCTTTTTAGACCTGCAGTATTTTGTGGCTCACTTCATACATAGTGAAACAGCACTTCCACTTTAACAAGCTCTTCAGATGATTCATCTGCCCTGAATGGAAAACAAAGCACTGATAGAGACAGTAGGAACACTAATTGTTTCACTTTAGTCAATTTTATCTTCCTAACTGTATTGTAAACTTCTTGAGGACAACACTGAACAGGATTGGGGCACTCAGACTCCCAGTTATGCTTCTTCCTAGCAGAATAACTTCGGGGTTTACTAGATTCCCTTAGTCTCAGAATATAAAGTAGGAATTATAATAACAGAATCATTATTAATGCATACTTCATTGGGTATTATAAAGATTAAATAAAATTATGTTTGTGGCTGGGTGCAGTGGCTCATGCCTGTAATCCCAGCACTTTGGGAGGCCAAGCCAGGCAGATCACAAGGTCAAGAGATCGAGACCATCCTGGCCAACTTGGTAAAACCCCATCTCTACTAAACATACAAAAACTAGCTGGGGATGGTGGCGTGCACCTGTAGTCTCAGCTACTCTGGACGCTGAGACAGGAGAATCACTTGAACCTTGGAGGTGAAGGTTGCAGTGAGACGAGATCGAGCCATTGTACTCCAGCCTGGCGACAGCGAGACCCATATCAAAAAAAAAAAGTTTGTATTTAGTACATTGTCAAGTACATAGTAAAATATTAATAAATGTTAGCTATTATTATCACATCCATTCATGATGAATGAGGTGAAGGACATTTGTTCATTTATTCAGCAACTTTTATTTAGCACTTATTATGTGCCTGGTATTGTTTTAGTCACTGAAGACACAACTCTGAACAAAACAGACCAAGAAAAGCCCTGCATTGTTGGGGTTCCTGTTCTGGTGTGAAGGGTGGTGGTGTGCAGCAGATGGGATCTTCCAGAGAGAAGTATAGGAGATTCTCAGGAAAATCTCCTAATTGAGCCTTGAGATATCTGGCATCACTGTATACTGATTTTTCCTCCCAGATGGGCTGTGACCACCGTTAGTAAAATAATTGTGCCAAGATCTTTTCACACCTTCCCTAGAGACAGGCTGCACCAATGAAAGGAAATGTAGCACCTGCAAATCTCTGGCTTAAAATTTCTTTTTAAAGAAACCCTTCTTGTTCTTTTGATATTTATGTCTCTATAAATAAACTGGGAAAAAATGTCTCCATTTTGTATTTCAATTCAAGAAAAATAATGATAGAGGTCATATGGGTCCATGATTTCTGCCCCAAGGAGGTGATAACAGGGTCCTAATCCTCCCTGCACAGCTGGAACAGTTGCCTAGGTGGGCAGAACTTCCCTGTGTTCACTTCCTGTCTAAATAAACCACACCTGCTCAGGGATGCAGCCCTATCATAGCTATCCTCCTCTGGAAGAGGGCTGAAAGCAATGCAGGTAATACTTGAATATTTAGTATTTGATTTGATGGGAAATAAAAGGAGAAAAAACTCTTTCACACTTCTCTATCTCTCGCTGTTCTTCAATTTTTGTATTTGAAGGAAACCTGTAGTCTAGCCCAGAATGAAGAGTCATCTTGGATTTTGGCGGATCCTGAAAGAGAGGCTAGTAAGTTGCTCTGGAGGGCCTTTTTCGACTCTCTCCTCCCTGCCCGTCACCCCTGCCTCCCATTACATGAGCCACTGAATCAGAAGCCACTGAGAACGCCTAAACCTGTCCAGAAACTCATTCCTGGGCTCCGACCTTCATTCCCAGCGTTCTTGTCCCTCTCTTCTCATGTTGTCACATTTAGATTTGGGTTGGGTTGAGCCCTGTAGAAAAGCTAACAGCAGGAAGTAGTTAGATCTGGAATATAAATAGTCTAGGGCCATCTATGTTTTTGCTCAGTTAACAATCTAGGAATCTGGACTCAAATTCTGGATTCAAGTAACCTCCAATGTCAGACTATCTGGAATATAGGAATTGATATCCTAATTATCTCAATTTGGAATTTCCCACCTACCCAGATATCATGGCCACTTCTTAGAAATCCAAGCTACAAGGGTTGTTTCCTTCCTTAGCCTCAGACTTACCGGATCCTTGCTTTCTCGCTTTTCCTCCTGCTTCACACTGGTCTATCTGCATGCTTTGCAGTCAAGCCTTCCTGAATGATGACACCTGCACTTCCAAGTATTTGATAATAAAAGTGAAGTTAAGGCTTTTACAGTAATCTAATAATTTTCAATTTTTTTTTTTTTTTTGTAGAGACAAGGTCTCACCATGCTGCATATGCCGGTCTTGAACTCCTGGTCTCAAGAAATCCTGCCACCTCAGCATCGCAAAGTGCTGGGATTACAGGCATCAGTCACCACACCCAGCTTAAATATTGTATCTCAAACTATTTGGACCATAGTTCATTGAAGTAAGGAAAATGACCCCATTCTCCACCATGTCCCATTTTCAGTAAGAGAAAGAACAGTGATAAAAATAAACCATCACTCTATAAGCAAATGCAGTGGGTTTTCTCTATACATCTACAGTAGCAATAGAGTATGAATTATTCAAATCTCAAGTTCTAGTTTTGGGAAAAATTAGGCCCCAAACAGCACTGCTACAGATATGTGTCACTACTTCCAAATGTCTAATCAACCAACAAATTTATAGTAACAAAGCCAAATTCAGTTAGTCATTAAATAGCCACAATGGTAGCAACCGAAAATTATGACCAATTCAAGAAAATGTTGATGATACACGGTTAACAAAGTACTCCTTCAAAAAAGCGTGAGAATTCCAAGCATCATCATGTGCATATGCAATGTAAGCTCCACAGCATGTACACATGTGGCATTAGGAGTCAACCAGACTTGTCAGCGGTCTACCGGATTAAATTCTTCATCAACTCTAATAGTACACTACTTTTAGCTTATAAATAGCTATGTTTAGCAATCCTTAGCTTTCTTAGTAGGTTACTAGTGAGCATTTTGTAAAGTCACTAGTCACTTTCAATTGAAAGTCACTTGTCCCTAAGCACCAAAGAAATACCTGGCATGTTTCAATCAGTTTTGAGCTCCTCAAGAGGGCCCTACAGTGGACCCCATTTTGAAAACCATGGTACTAGCTTAGAATATGCAAACAAACGATTCCTTGAGGCCACCTGCTGCGCTGTTCCTCCTTTATCTCTGCTCCAAACCTACTACATAAACTTCCCTTTCTTTCTTTCTTTTTTTTTTTTTTTGAGACCAAGTTTCATTCCATCACCCAGGCTGGAGTGTGGTGGTGCTCTCTTGTCTGACTGCAACCTCCGCCTTCTGGTTTCAAGCGATTTTCCAGTCTCAGCCTCCTGAGTAGCTGGGATTACAGGTGCATGCCACCACGCCTGGCTAGTTTTTGTATTTTTAGTATATTTTTGTATTTTTGGTAGAGGCAGGATTTCACCATGTTAGCCAGGCTGGTCTCAAACTCCTGACCTCGTGATCTGCCTGCGTCGGCCTCCCAAAGTGCTGGGATTACAGGCGTGAGCCACTGTGCCTGGCCAAACTCCCCTTTCTTAATTCACTATCTAGTTCTCTCTTTGTTATCTAGTCTCTCTCAACCCAGAGTTTGAGGCCTCTCTAAACTTCCACCTTTATCCAAATCTACCATTCCTTCCTCTCATTCTTTAATTACCTGGGGAATGTTCTGCTCAGCAACAGCCTCATCAGCCAGACCTGTCCGTGGTGGAACCTCCTATCAGCTACAGCTCTCTGGGAAAAGAGCTACCATCCTTTCTCCCCCTGCATCACACTCTGTGTGTGTATGACTCTTGTTCCCTGATACGCACTATACCTAAGACTAGATTGTTCTGTATCCACCCCCAAACTTCACTTTTGGCAAAGGTTTATTTTTATTTCTCTAACTATAAAACATTGCTCTCAAAATTCAGCGATAAGATGAAAGGTTTGTTATTTCATAAAATATAGGAGACGTGTTACTTTTCTGCAAGAAAGTAGTCATTTATTATCCATTGTATGATAAAAGGTGCCAAAACACCGATAATTTAAAAAAAAAAAAACTACAGCACACCCCCAATCAACAAAAAATAATTGCCAATCCATATGCCCTCTTGTTATTTCAAGCTGGAAGTAACCTTGGCACATGAGCTTCTGATGAGCAAAACAGCAACCACAGCAACCAAACTCTCCTACCTCATTCATGTATCCATCCCTCCGTTCATTTACCCATTCATTCAACAACTATTTATTAAGCACGTAGTATTTCTAAAGCTGTTGTAGTCATTGGAGATTCGTCAGTAAACAAATAGTCTTTGTAGGATGGACAAAAGTACAGTGAGTTATGAGAGACAGAGATTTGGCCTTCAAACAAAAACCCACCAAAGGAGAAGCTAACAACTGTAAATTTGTCTCTGAACGTATTCCCATCACTTTCAGGAACCTTTGTTTCCTCCCCTTGAAGGCTAATGTAGTTACACCTTGGCCAGTGACTACCTCCTCCGTTTATTATAAGTCACCCTCAAGGCTCAGGTTACCTTCAGAACTTCATGAAACAAATAATAGCAACAATTACAACTCCAGCAACAATTTTCCTACCAAAAGAAATAATAATAACTAACATTTATTGAGCAATTACTATATTTTAGACATTTAATCCCCACAATAACCCTAAGAGTTAGAAGCAATTATTTTTTCTACTTTATAGATAAGAAGAGACCGAGACTTAGATGTATCCACCATTCCAAGCCAAGGATCTATTTCCTTGAGCTGCTCTATGCCTCCTGGCTGGTATGGAGAGTCCTGAATTCTGTGGTTGACTCCAGCTCCAAAAACATTTCATTGCTATCAGGACCCTTTGTACTAATACTCTTTGTTTCTCTCTGCAGCCAGCTGTCAATAAGCTCCTTTTCTTTTGATTACATCAACAGGCAATAAATATTGAATATATGTGTAGACTGTTTACTATTCTAATCAAATAGTGCATTCCTCAAAGTTAATTTGATACCTATTTAAGGAGACACATAATTGGTACTGAATTGCATGGCAATTAGATAAAGCTATTCCAATAAATTCTGTAATCGGCCCCCAAATAATTGTCTTGTGTTTTTAGCCCCATTTTTTTTAAATTGCAAGATCTATTATTTTTCTGCTATCATGTGCAATTCCTTTACCTTTTCTTCCTACATGTCCTCTTCTTCTGTTTCTTCAGAACACACGCAAAATAAAACATAACCAACCTAGGTTATATTTTCCAATGGCCTAAATCCCACATTTCCCAGTGACGAGATCTTCCTGGGTTTCTCCTGGCAAACTATGCCTTCTCTCTTGATCCTCATCTCTGCCAGGATGCCCTGGAGGCTGAAGGATTGAGAAACAGCAGAAGTCAGGCAGAGCTTGCCTTGAGAAGGCTACAGATGTTTAGTATGCTGGAGAGTCACATGACAGTGATCTCCATCACCGATGATGCCAAAGTAGAGCTAAAAATGAACTCTGGATTGCCTGCATTTGCCATCTGGGAGTCCATGAGCAAAAAAAATTAGAGAAAACATTTTGGACTGCAGAAAGGAGAGAGGTTTTCCAGATAAGTATGGCAAATCATTATCATTTTAATATTCTCTTTTTCCTGAACCATTTTTAAATGCAGCAAATACATGAAGAAAGTCACAAATTCATGAGGACAAAGAAAATATGTGAAGCAACAATAGCTGATGAGCCACATCAATAATCTTTTGAAGATAGGAAAGCAGACAGAAGAGTAGGAATAGACTTAAGAAAGCTGCCACCTAAGCACCTATGGCCCAGTGGGAATTGAGCCAGTCTACTCTGACAGAGGCCCGGAGAGGCTCAGAACCCTTGTATCCCTGGTATTTTCAGGGAACCCTGAAGGCAGGAAAAAGGTGTGTGATCAGAATTAGGGGGGTTGGTTGCACATCTGTATACCACACTGGTAGACCTGCCCCGGGTCCCATCACCCTCTTCTTGAATCCAGGCAACTCTTCCTCCTCCTGACTACACATGGAGATCATGGTCTCCACAAAAATGGAGAGGAAGTATCTCTATACCAGAGGATTCCAGGTAAAGTACACAGCAAGGGTGGGGAGCAAAGACCCTCCCCCTGACTACACACGGAGATCATGGTCTCCACAAAAATGGAGAGGAAGTATTTCTTCTATACCAGAGGATTCCAGGTAAAGTACACAGCAAGGGTGGGGAGCAAAGCTGCAAACAGAGTAGTGAATAAATTTTGCTAACTGAACAGCAGGGCTCCAGTTTCTTCCCCTATCTACTTCTAGAATGGCAGCACCCATGGGATACAACCAAGCAGAAATTAGCAGAGCTCTTCTCAGAAGAAACTGAATGGCTTCAGAAACAACCCCAAAATCCTACAATTTTGATGTTTGGAATTTCCACAATGAAAAGCTTGCTTACCAACTGATTATAACAAAGCTCACTAGTATCTGTTGGCAAAAACTGCCCACCAATACAGAGCCTCTGATCAGTTTCCTAGTGACTTACTGTTAAACAGGAAGAGCTAGTCAAAGATCTCTAGATATTCGAGGAAATACTTCAGCATAAACACACAAAAATAGAGATACAAACAAATACATTGACAAAAAATGGCCTCATTTGAACAGACAAGAGGCAGCAGAAAATATCCATGAAGTCATGATTAATATCCTCGGGGAGATGAAACAAAGTATTATATTCATGAAACGGGAACAGAATGCTATCCTTTAATAAAAGTGATGCAAATTAAAATCCAAAAATGGAATTAACTCTTACTTTTTAACAAGAAAGCAAAGTAAAACCCTTAGAAAAGAAAACAAAAACCACCGCAACAGAGGGAAAACTTAGAATGTTAAAGTACCAATTCAGAAGTGCCAACATCCAACAATTAAGAGTTCCAGGGAGAAAAAAAAAAAAGGAGAAGAAACTGGAGAGAAATAAATTATCAAGGAAATAACACAAGAAAACATCCCTAAAGAACATAAGTTCCGTATAAATAAAAGATACAAATAAAAGATAAAAAATGACGCATGCCCAGGTATAATATGGCAGGACATTAGAACCTAGGGATTAAAAGATTCCAAAATTTCCTACAATTTTTAAAAGTCACATAAAAATGACGAGGAATTAGAATGCCACCTGACTTCTCAGCATTAGCACTGGAAGCTAGTTGACAAGGGATTAATCTATGATTGCTCTTTTTTCCTCCTAGAACTTTTCTTTCTCTCTCAAATCTTTTCCTCTCTCCCTCTTTTTCCAAGGAGTCATGCTATCCCAGAAGTTGTTGGCAGCTATTTTTTGACCAGGAAGAAGTCCAGACTTAGAAAGAAAGAAAACGTATTACAGATGGCAGAGTGGAGAAAGAAGAAAATCAGGATTTGGGGGTAACATCATTGACTTGCATGATCAAATCATTCCTAAGGTCCTCCGTCTCTCTCAACATTATATTGCATGTGCCAAATAGTTACTCTATAGCGATTTATGGTCCAGCCTCAGAAATCATTAGGATCATTCCACTGTATTCTATTTGTTGAATCTGTCATAAGTCTGCCCAGATTCAAGGGGAGGAAATGTAGAACAACCATGGGTTCTGTGAAGTGAAATGAGTAGTAGACCCTGAGGTTCAAATGCAGGCATTCATGATCTAGATATTGTGCTTATTGTACCACAAAGCATTCGTAACCTGTGGACAAAGCATTCTAAGGAACCAGAGTTGTTTCAAGAAATCCAGGAAACTATATGTGTACCAAGCATTGTTAACTTAAAAAAAAAATCACAAGATCTATAAATTAGGAAAAGGAGACTATTTCTTTTAAAGGGTTACAACCTCCAAGGTGGCCATCTGGCAAGCTGGGAGGGCTAGACCAAAAACAGGCACTTTGAAGGAGGAGGGATTGGGCAGAAGTTTTATGTTGAATGGGTTGGCTAAACATACATATTCAACAGGAGCTATGAATATTCATGAAGGTGGTCCTGATACAGGCTAAGGAACAAACATGCATGTTACACCTGACCCAGGTTCACCAGAGGGTGGAGACAGAACATTTAAATGTATCATATTTAGGCCTAATTCTGTCTTTTCAGGACACAATTTTGCTCTTTTCAAGACACAAAGGCACAAGTGTGCAGCCTCTGTAAACTGGCCAGAATCAGTCCATGCTCAGAGGTCTAACCAGGAGAAAGTTACTGAAAGCTGTCGCTTGTCCAGTCAAAGACATAGTTATGGCTTGTGGGAAAAGCGTTGGGGGTCATTAGTCAGCATCTGGTGGAGCTGCAAATTGTTACAATATTGTTTTTCTCAAGGCCAGTGTTTGTTTAGCTGCCAGAGAAGAAGAAAAGCCTCCTGGATGTTAGAACACAGTTATTCTTTAAGTGCAAGGGTGCATGGCTTCACCCCTGACTAGCATGGCCTCTTGTTTATAATTTGGTATCTTATTGCCACAAAGAGTGTTCTGTCAGTCTTATGATCTCTACTGCAACATTAATGCTGGAAAGTTGTTGTGATTAAACTCTAAAAGGGAGGGAGGCATAATGAGGTGTGTCTGACCTCCTGTCCTGACATGCTGGGAACTCACTTTTTAAGGTTTTCCTGAGGTCTTTTTGGCCAAGAGGAAGTTCATTAGGTCAGTGGGAGGTTTAGGATTTTATTTTTGGTTTATACATTTTCTGTAGATTGAATAAATAATGTACCTTCTATACATAAATAAATGTATTATTATCTTTAAAGTGTAAGTATTAACCTTATGATTAGTAACTCATGTAAAACCTTTGCTAGGCTGGGCACAGTGGCTCATGCCTGTAATCCCTGCACTGTGGGAGGCTGAGATGGGTGGATCACCTGAGGTCAGGAGTTCGAGACCAGCCTGGCCAACATCATGAAACCCTGTCTCTACTAAAAATACAAAAAATCAGCTGGGCATGGTGACCTGTACCTGTAATCCCAGCTACTCAGGAGGCTGAGGCAGGAGAATCGCTTAAACCGGGGAGGCAGAGGTTGTATGAGCCAAGATTGTACCACTGCACTCCAGCCTGGGCAACAAAAGCAAAACTCCGTCAAAAAAAAACAAAAAAAACCCAAAACGACAACAACAACAAAACCCTCTATCCTCTGCTAAAGGTAAAATAGCTTTTTGTATTATATTATGTATTTTATTCATCATGGATACTATAAGTACATCAAACAGGTGGGGGTGACATGTTTTATTTTTAAAAAGGGTGGTCATATCTTCCAAATTGAAAGTTACTGTCTTCATTTTCTACCATAAATCCCAGAGAACCTCTGAGAAGAGGCTTGTTAGAATGCAATCACAATGCCTGCAGGTCCACAGGCACTGCGGTGGCAGCTCAGCTCCCTGATCCTGTTGCAGGAACTCTAGGTCGCCATGTTTCATGCCATTTTCCCAGGTCTTCTGTCCCCTAACCACAGGCATAACTGATTAGATCAGGGGTAGGTAGCTGACCCTGCCAGTCCTTGGGCTGGTCAATGACCTGTGAGGTGGCTTAGTGCATAAAGTTTTCAACTAGGGACAAACTGAGCTATTCAGGCTTTTTCTATCTATTTGAATTCAGACCTTGTGCAGCATGAGACTGCTAGCAGCGAGAACTGGTGCCAATGAATCAAAGTAATGAGGGAACAAACCAAAGATTAAGTAGAAGCTATGAATTAGAGAAAAGATAGAGGTTGGAGAAGCTAATTGGAAGCATGAGGAGAAGCAAACAGAAAGAATTGTGTTATTAGTCCATTTTCACACTGCTGATAAAGACATACCTGAGACTGGGTAATTTATAAAGAAAAAGAGGTTTAATGGGCTCACATTAGATAGATCCATTTTCCACATGGCTGGGGATGAAGCAGGTGCGGCGAGAAACGAACCTCTCGAACACCGAACT
>CAUYQU010004740.1:0-10582 GCA_963574635.1 Cheracebus regulus
TTTAATAATTTAAAATTTTTAATAATAAATTTTAAAATAATTTTACATTTAATAATTTTGAAATTGTAATAATAAATTTAATAATTTTAATAATATTAAAGTAATTTTAATTATTTTAATAATTACTGTAATTATGTAATAATTACAGACGGGACTGGCGTGGCGTGATCTCGGCTCACTGCAACCTCCGCTTCTCGGGTTCAAGCGATTCTCCCGCCTCAGAGTCCCCAGTAGCTGGAATTACAGGCGCCTGCCACCCCGCCCAGCTGATTTTTATATTATTTTTAATAGAGACGGGGTTTCCCCATGTTGGCCAGGCTGGTCTCGAACTCCTGACCTTGTGATCCGCCCGCCTCGGCCTCCCAGAGTGCTGGAATGAGAGGCCTGAGTCGCCGGGCCTGGCCCCAGGTTTATGACCGAAACTGCAGGAACCCAGAAAGACACCCACATCACAGCTGAGCCGTGAAGACGCGCAAATACAGACAGAAGGTCGCCTTTTTGAGCAGAGCTGAGCCCAGAAATGCCGTCTCCTTCAAGTTCTCAAGACCAACATAAGTCATGGACCTTGGGGACCGCATGGGGATTTGCAAAGAAGGCTGAACTTTGACCCTGATCCTGGCTGCAATCTGGGAGGTGAGACTTTCTTCTTCTTCTTCTTTTTTTCTTGGAAGATCACATTTCAAAGACTCCAGGCCGGGCGCATTGGCTCACACCTGTCATGCCAGCACTTTGGGAGTGTTAGGTGGCTGGATCACCTGAGGTCAGGAGTTCGAGACCGGCCTGGCCAACATGACGAAACCCCGTGTGTGCTAAAAATGCACATATTAGCTGAGCGTCCTGGTGGGCACCTGTCACCTCAGCACTTTGGGAGGCCGAGTCAGGCTGATCACGAGGTCAGGAGTTCGAGACCAGCCTGGCCCACATGGAAAAACCCCGTCTCTACTAAAAATACCAAAATTAGCCAGGCGTAGAGGCGGGCACCTGTCATCCCAGGTACTCGGGAGGCCGAGTCAGGAGAATCGCTTGAACCTGGGAGGCGGAGGCTGCAGTGAGGTGACATCACGTGCCAGGGTGTCTGTAAACTCTGCTGGCTTTGGGGGGAGTGTCTCAGAAGCGAAGGCGTTAGAATCAGGATATGATGAGTGGTAGAGAAGATCAGATCGGCTTCTTTATGGCAATCTCTTTTTTTTTTTTTTTTTTTTTTTTAAGATAGCGTTTCACTGTGTTGCTCGGGCTGGTCTTGAACTCCTGACCTCAGGAGATCTGCGCGCCTTGGCCTCCAAAGTGCTTGGATGACAGACATGAGCCACGACGGCTGGTCTTTTTTTTTTTTTTTTTTTTTTTGAGACACAGTGTCCATCTGTCACCCAGGCTGGAGTGCAGTGGTGTGATCTCTGCTCACTGCAGCCTCCGCCTCCCGGGTTCAAGTGATTCTCCGGCCTCAGCCTCCAGAGTACCTGTGATGACACTATGTCCAGCTAGTTTATGTATTTTCAGTAGAGACGAGGTTTCTCCAGTGTCTGGACTCCAGGTGTGCGTCACCATGCCCGGAAGATTTTGAAATTTTTTGTATACTGGGGGAGTCTCACTGCGTTGCCCAGGCTGGTCTCGAAGTCCTAGGCACAACAATCTTCGTAGCTCCTAAGTTCAAATCAGTTGCTTGTGTTCTCATTGTTCAACACCCGCCTATGAGTGAGAACATGCGGTGTTTGGTTTTCTGTTCTTGTGTCAGTTTGCTGAGAGTGATGGTTTCTAGGTTCATCCATGTCCCTACAAAGGACGTGAACTCATCCTTTTTCATGGCTGCATAGTATTCCATGGTTTTCTGTTCTTGTGTCAGTTTGCTGAGAATGATGGTTTCCAGACTCATCGATGTCCCTACAAAGGACGTGAACTCATCCTTTTTCATGGCTGCATAGTATTCCATGGTGTCTATGCCTGCCACATTTTCTCTGTCCAGTCTATCATCAATGGGTATTTGGGTTGTTGGGGGTGGGGAGTTGGGGAGAGAAAGCCTGGGGAGAAATGCCAGATATAGGGGATGGGGAGGAAGGCAGCAAACCCCACTGCTGTGTGTGTACCTAGGCAACAATCTAGCGTGTTATTCACATGTACCCGAACACCTAAAATGCAATAAAAAATAAAAATAAATAAAAACAGTTGCTTAAGACGGAGCTATGAGGAACGTTCCTGGCCCAGGGGACGTCTGGATCACTGGGGGTTGGTGGCTGGCCTGGCCACCCCCGGAGGTCACTCATAAAACTCCCAGACTCTGTGCAAAGGACATCCGCGAAGCCTCGGGCACCACACGGGTCTGACTCCTCGAAGAATGAGGTGGCTGCCGGTGTGGTGGCCTCCGGAGAAGCCACGTGCGTTTCTTGATGTATGAAGCAGGTGCAGAAACCAGAGCGCGTCGGGGAAAGGCCCTTCCGTGATCATTCCTGAAAAGTGCTTTCCAGCAGAGCCCCATATGTCATTGTCAAGTCAGTAGATGACACTTAGCGTTTGTTTTGTGAACCAGGGACTCGGGGGGTGGGGGAAATGCAAATCCTCCTGGCAGGAACGGGGACAAATGCAAATCCTCCTGGTAGGCATGGGCCAAAAGCAAATCCTCCTGTAGGGAATGCGCCCGAATGCAGATCCTCCTGGCAGGCATGGGCCCAAAAGCAAATCCTCCTGGTAGGGAATGGGCCCGAATGCAGATCCTCCTGGTAGGCATGGCCAAATGCAAATCCTCCTGGTAGGCATGGGCCCAATGCAAAATCCTCCTGGCAGGAACGGGGACAAATGCAAATCCTCCTCGTAGGCATGGGCCCAAAGCAAATCCTCCTGGTAGGGAATGGGCCCAAATGCAGATCCTCCTGGTAGGGAATGGGCCCAAATGCAGATCCTCCTGGCAGGCATGGACCCAAAAGCAAATCCTCCTGTAGGGAATGGGCCCAAATGCAGATCCTCCTGGTAGGCATGGGCCCAATGCAAAATCCTCCTGGCAGGAACGGGGACAAATGCAAATCCTCCTGGTAGGCATGGGCCCAAAGCAGATCCTCCTGGTAGGAAATGGGCCCAAATGTAGATCCTCCTGGTAGGGAATGGGCCCAAATGCAGATCCTCCTGGTAGTGAATGGGCCCAAATGCAGATCCTCCTGGCAGGGAATGGGCCCAAATGCAGATCCTCCTGGCAGGCATGGCCCAAAAGCAAATCCTCCTGGTAGGGAATGGGCCCAAATGCAGATCCTCATGGCAGGCATGGCCCAAAAGCAAATCCTCCTGTAGGGAATGGGCCCAAATGCAGATCCTCCTGGTAGGGAATGGGCCCAAATGCAGATCCTCCTGGCAGGCATGGGCCCAAAAAGCAAATCCTCCTGGTAGGGAATGGGCCCAAATGCAGATCCTCCTGGTGGGCATGGGCCCAAAGCAAATCCTCCTGGCAGGGAATGGGCCCGAATGCAGATCCTCCTGGTAGCCATGTGCCCAAATGTAGATCCTCCTGGTAGGCATGGGCCCAAATGCAAAATCCTCCTGGTAGGAACGGGCCCAAATGCAGATCCTCCTGGTAGGAACAGGCCCAAATGCAGATCCTCCTGACAGATGGAGTGAAACGGTGATGGATGCAGACGGCACACACACGTCTCATTCCCCCACAGCCCACCTTTTTTTTTGTTTGTTTCTTTGTATTAGGTGATTCAGGGACAAAAATTTCTTAAAATAACTATGCTCAAATCGTATCATGTGTGGGGACCTACAACTTCAGCCTGTGTTTTATTTCCAGGCCGGGGGCGGAAATGATCCTGTTTAATCACACACACCACTTGTGCGTGGAAGCGAGGTGGGAACTAAATGCTATCATTCATTTAGATGCAACTAAAATAAAGTCAGTCGAGCTGTGGGACAAAAAAAGCAAGAGTCTAGCTGAAAATACAGGCAAAAAAATTAACCCGATATCGGTGTGTCATTTTAATTTTATTATTATTATTTTGACACAGAGCCTCGCTCTGTGACCCAGGCTGGAGTACAGTCGTGCAATCTTGGCTCACAGCAGCCTCCACCTCCCGGGTTCAAGCGACTCTTAGCCTCAGCCTCCGGAGTAGCTGGGACTACAGGCACCCATCACCATGCCCGGCTAATTTTTGTATTTTTAGTAGAGACGAGGTTTTGCCATGTTGGCCAGGCTGGTTTCGAACTCCTAACCTTAAATGATCCACCAACCTCGGCCTCCCAAAATGCTGGCATGACAGGCGTGAGCCATGGTGCCTTGCCTGGTGTGTCATTTAAATGCAACCTGCACTCTAATGTTCTTTTCCTGTAAAATTTGTCCTAATAGCAGTCAAGTTACATTTTAATTATTATAGGTGGGTGTGTATAAGTGTTTATACAACATATGTACACATATAAACGTATAAACAGCAGGTACACACATGTATATGCACACACATAAACATATATACAAATACATATATATACATTCATACACAGATGTACACACATACACACATATACACACATGCATATATACACACATGCATCTATACAAATACATATATAGAAACAAATATACAGATACACATATATAAAAAATAAATATACACATACATATATACACACGTGTGTAGAAATATATGCACACTCATACACAGATTTATACGCATACACACATATACACACATGCATCTATACAAACATGCATTTATAAAAATACGTACCTACATATATGGAAACAAACGTACACATACAGACGTATATCAAATAAATATATACATATATATACACACATGTGTAGAAATACATATATGCACATTCATACACAGAATTATACACATACACACATATACACAAACGCATATATACACATATGAATCTATACAAATACATTTCTACATATATAGAAACAAATGCACACATATAGATATATACAAAATAAATATATACATACATATATATACACGTGTAGAAATACATATATACACACTCATACACAGATTTATACACATGCACAGATATATACACATATGCACATATACACACACATATATACACATATGCATCTCTACAAATACATATCTATACATATAGAAACAAATATACAGATACACATATACATAAAATAAATATACACAAACATATACACACAGGTGTAGAAATACATATATACACATACACAGATTTATACACATACACACATATATACACATACACACGTGCATCTATACAAATACATATCTACGTCTATAGAAACAAATGTACACATGCACATATATATAAAATAAATATACACAAACATATATACACATGTGTAACAATACACATATATACATTTATACACAAATACACATGCAAACACATATATATATACACATACGTATATACATAAAGCACATATGCACACACACTTATATGCACACATGCGTGACCATCTATTTACATACATCTGTATTTACAACACATACGTACACAGATGTATGTATTCTGTTATGGGCAGAAACTTAATTTAACCCTCTCAGAAACATCACTTGTTAAATTATGAAGAAATTTTTCTAGTTTCCCGAAACCACTTGTAGCACTGAATCTGAGTTAGTAATAAAGGTTTCAGTGTGACTGTGTGTATATATGACTTCCTAGAGTGGTGTGTATACAGCTGGCCTGTGGTCTCTGCTCTAGAGTGGGATGTATACAGCTGCCCTGTGGTCTGTGTCGAGAGTGGGATGTATACAGCTGGCCTGCGGTCTGTCTCTAGAGTGGGATGTATATAGCTGGCCTGTGATCTATGTCTAGAGTGGGGTGTATAAAGCTGGCCTGTCGTCTCTGGTCGAGAGTGGGGTGTATACAGCTGGCCTGTGGTCTGTGTCTAGAGTGGGATGTATACAGCTGCCCTGTGGTCTGTGTCGAGAGTGGGATGTATACAGCTGGCCTGTGGTCTGTCTCTAGAGTGGGATGTATACAGCTGGCCTGTGATCTGTGTCTAGAGTGGGGTGTATACAGCTGGCCTGTGGTCTCTGGTCTAGAGTGGGGTTTATACAGCTGGCCTGTGGTCTGTGTCTAGAGTGGGATGTATACAGCTGTCCTGTGGTCTGTGTCTAGAGTGGGATGTATACAGCTGGCCTGTAGTCTGTGTCTAGAGTGGGATGTATACAGCTGGCCTGTGGTCTCTGGTCTAGAGTGAGATGTATACAGTTGGCCTGTGGTCTGTGTCTAGAGTGGGATGTATACAGGTGGCCTGTGGTCTGTCTGTCTGGAGTGGGATGTACACAGCTGGCCTGTGGTCTATGTGTAGAGTGGGGTGTATACAGCTGGCCTGTGGTCTGTGTGTAGAGTGGGGTGTATACAGCTGGCCTGTGGTCTCCGGTCTAGAGTGGGGTGTATACAGTTGGCCTGTGGTCTGTATCTAGAGTGGGATGTATAGAGCTGGCCTGTGGTGTCTGGTCTAGAGTAGGATGTATACAGCTGGCCTGTGGTCTGTGTCTAGAGTGGAGTGTATAGAGCTGGCTTGTGGTCTGTGTCTAGAGTGGGATGTATACAGCTGGCCTGTGGTCTGTGTGTAGAGTGGGGTGTATACAGCTGGCCTGTGGTCTCTGGTCTAGAGTGTTATGTATACAGCTGGCCTGTGGTCTGTGTCGAGAGTGTTATGTATATAGCTGGCCTGTGGTCTCTGTCTGGAGTGGGATGTATACAGCTGGCCTGTGGTCTGTGTCTAGCGTGGGATCTACACAGCTGGTCTGTGGTCTGTGTCTAGAGTGGGATGTATACAGCTGGCCTGCGGTTTGTGTCTAGAGTGGGATCTATACTGGACAAGGAAAATGTGGCAGGCATAGACACCGTGGAATACTATGCAGCCATGAAAAAGGATGAGTTCACGTCCTTTGCAGGGACGTGGATGAATCTAGAAACCATCATTCTCGGCAAACTGACACAAGAACAGAAAAGCAAACACTGCATGTTCTCACTCATAAGTGGGTGTTTGACAAGACGATGGACGCACCCAACCACCCTGGCACGTGTAGACCTGTGTCACCATCCTGCAGGATCTGCACATGGACCCCAGAACTTAAAAGTATAATAAATAAACTTTAAAAAAGTTTTTTAAAAATAGAGTAAGAAAAAAAAAAAATAAGAAGCATGTCTTAATGTCGTTCCATCATTCTCAAAAACAAGATTTTAGATTCCTGCATGAGACGGACTCCTCTGGGTACATCCGCAGCTGTTTACCCGTGCTGTTATTCAGGAGAACGTACATAGTCCTGTCAGCCTTCTAGCCCATAAAACGTTCATTGTTGAGATCGACTCCTCCAGGTAGAATGATTGGATTTAATAAACGAACTTCTAAAAGGCGCGATTCATCGTCTCAAACGGCTCGGGGGAAAAGCTGTTGTAATTTATGCTCTTACCAGCCGCGCTGGACGTGATACTGTGATTAACGCTGAGGTTCATTTTAAAAGGAAAATGAGTAACTCTGCAAATGGAATAGTTTCAAAATGGTATCCGTTGTTTTGACTTGGCATTTAAAAAAGAAATTTTAGTGGGGAGCAATTCTGTTTCGTGTTTGTGAGATATATGTGTTTCTCTTTTGTAAATTAGTTGGGATGCTTGCTTATTTTTCCAGCGTTAGCCGTTCCTAACGGCCCTGAACTTTGGAGTCCCACAGAACTGGGTTTGAATCCAAACACAACACCACAATTTACTAGCTCCGGAGAAGTTAATTCATTCCTTTGATTCTCACTTTTTCAGTCTGTAGCAAATCATCTACAGTTTTTAATGACATAGAAACCAGGTAATATACGTACATTGAGTAGCATGGACTTTTAATGCACAGAAAGCAGTCAATGAATAGCAATCATTCTTGTTGATTTGTAAGAGCTCTTTATATATTAAGGACACAGGCTCTTTTATCATTGGCATATTTTATACACATTTCTGAGCTTTCACGCTGCTTGAAATAGTTTATGTTTCTTAAACATAAAGAGTTTTAACATTGAATGTAGTCAAATTGATCTGTCTTGTTCATATAATTTGCTCAATTGTTTTTATTCCTGCAAAATTCTTCTCAATGAAGAGATGTAATATTAATCTATATATATATATTTTTTGAGGTAGAGTCTTGCTCTGTCCCCAGGCTGTAGTTCAGTGGTGCAATCTTGCAGGGTGGTCTTGAACTCCTGACCTGAGGTGATTTGCCTGCCTTGATCTCCCAAAGTGCTGCAATTACAGGCGTGAGCCACCGTGTCTGGACCTTCATCGACGTTTTAAGCTACATTTTATGACAAATTGAAATCAACTGTTTAAGCCGCTGGGTCTCGGTCTGGTATTTATGGAACCCGGAACAGAGGAACATAGGTGAATTTTAAGGATTTATATATTTTTTAAAATTATACTTTAAGTTCTGGGGTCCATGTGCAGAACGTGCAGGATTGTTACGTAGGTACATGCGTTTGGTTTTCTGTTCTTCTGTCAGTTTGCCGAGAATGTTGGTTTACAGATTCATCCGTGTCCCGGCAAAGGACATGAAGTCATCCTTTTTCATGGCTGCCTAGTATTCCTTTCTTAATGAGTTCCCAGGCGTTCCTGCTGGTACAGAATCTCATTTCGAAAACCACCACCTTCAATTATTCTAGGAAAACATGAGTAAATAATTATTCTAGTAAAATTATTCTAGTAAAATGAAGAGCTCACCTCTTCATTTTAAGATGTTAGCAGAATTGAACGAAGAAACCTTAATGAAAATATTTAAAAAAAGGTTACATCAATTTCCCGGTGATTTTTGATGTACAAATTATAGATAAAATGTTAGCAGGCAGTCTAGCCTGGCGACAGAGTGAGACTCCGTCTGAAATAAATAAATATTTTTTAAAAACTTGATCTTCCTTTCAAACACCTGTTTCAATTATTTTTAGTGGCCAGTGATAATAATTAAATTACTACAAAGTAAGACATTAACAAAATAGAAGAGAAATAGTTGGTGGATATGGTGGCTGGATCATATATGAACCCAGAAAAGACAATGTTTCAACCTTTATTTTATTTTCTCTTATTTTACTTTGTTTTCCTTTGAGGTGGAGTCTCAGTTGCCCAGGCTGGACTGCAATGGTGTGATCTCAGCTCACTGCAACCTCCGCCTCCCGGGTTCAAGCGATTCTCCAGCCTCAGCCTCTGGAGTAGCTGGGAATACACGCACGTACCACCGTGCCCAGGTAAGTTTTTGTATTTTTAGTAGAGACGGGGTGTCACCATATTGGCCAGGCTGGTCTCAAACTCCTGACCTCGTGATCCACCCTCTTTGGAGTCCCAAAGTGCTGAGTTGACAGGTGTGAGCACCGCGCCCAGCCTGTTTGCAGACTTTTTAATGACCGCCATTCTAACTGGCGTGAGATGGTATCTGTTTTTACCCCAGAAGTCAATATCTACAGGTTCTATGGTTTAGGACATGAATATATATATATATATGCACATACATATGAGTGTGTACATATATATATGTATATGTGTATATATATGTATCTGTGTATATATATGTGTATATATATGTGTATATATGTGTGTATGTTTCAGATAAATGTGCATATATGTATATATGTGTGTATATGTATGTGTATGTATATATCTGTGTATATGTTGTATATATGTAGATATGTGTATATATGTGTGTGTATATGTTTTATATATGTGTGCTTATATGTGTGTGTCTATGTGTGTGTAATATTTTATATGTGTGTATATATATGTGTATATATATTTGAGTGTATATGTTTTATATATATGTGTGTGTATATATACACATATATATACACCTCTAAAACATATATATATAATATGTATATATTACATATATATATGTATATACACATATATATATACACCTCTAAAACATATATAATATGTATATATGTATATACACATATATATACACCTCTAAAACATATATATAATATGTATATATATATACACATATATACACACCTCTAAAACATATATATGCATGCACATATATATGTTATATACGTGTGTATATATATAGGTGTGTATATACATGTGTGTGTGTCTGTATGTTTTAGAGGTGGGGTCGCTTCTTAACATACCTATAATCCTTTAGGTATGTTAAGAAGTGACATGTGTATATATATGTGTGTATATATGTGTATATATATTTATGAGTGTATATGTTATATATATATGTGTACATATGTGCATAGATATGTGTGTATATATACATATGTACACACCTCTAAAACATATATGTATATATACACACACACATATATATATATGTATGTGTATCTAAAGGTGTATATGTATGTGCGTGTGTGTGTTTTAGAGGTGGGGTCACTTCTTAACACACCTATAATCCTTTAGGTATACGCAGTGATGGCATTGGTGGGTCAAATGCTATTTGCACTTCTAGGTCCTTGAGGAATGCTCACACGGGCTTCCACGATGGTTGAAGTAATTCACACTCCCACCCACAGGGTAAAAGCGTTCCTGTTTCTTCACATCCTCTCACGTCTCTGTTGTTTCCTGACTTTTTAATGACCGCCATCCTAACTGGCGTGAGATGGTATCTGTTTTTACCCCAGAATGGAACACTCACAGCTTGTAA